>JAEIFU010002383.1:0-44955 GCA_018904235.1 Lordiphosa stackelbergi
ACAGACGCTTCTTTTTACTGCACGCTGATAATATGTCGGAACCGACCGAATCGGATGACTATATCTTATAGCGGTCATAGGAACTATCGTGGAAAAATGGGTGTTAGTGAGAAAAAGTCTTTGTTTTTAATGTTAACGTTTCCAAACTCTGCAATTATTAATATTATTGCTTTCACACAGATTTGCAAGTTTTGGTCAAAATAGCCAACTAAACCATAACTTGAAGGAAAGCAATTACTTCAAAGACCAATACGACTCTCAAACATTTTTAAAGCTCGAACACAGATGCTGGCATTAAATTATATTCCCCACAATCAGAACGTTGTTGAAGTATGCACTCTTTGCAATTTACGGCAGAGAGAAGACGTCCTTTCTGTGCGAACTGCCCAATATTAAAGGAGCTCCGAATCAACAATCACAAATCACACATCACAAATCAGTGCTTAATGAAATAGAGATGAAAACGGTTTTAAAAGGATCAGACTGGAAAAGCCTGGCGAAATTTCTAACTGTGACTTATGCTGTTATTCCACATTGATATTTTTGTTTACTTGATCGCATATCTAGAAATAAGCTTTTATTCCGTATTAAATGTTTGTATATCAAAGATCATAACTCTAAATGTGTCTTTTTTCCAAAATACTTCTTTAACTTCCAGGTACACATCTATAATTGTGTCTTCGTTTCAAAAGTAGTTCTCTGAATGTTTAATACATAACTCCACTTATGCTGTTACTTTAAAGGCAAATTTATTTAGTTTTTCAGACATATGTTCTTAGGTTTTTACGAATTTTATAGAAGATGTAGAATTGGCGTATAAATCTAAAAGCTATTATAAGAAAAAGGGCTAACTCAAATAAAAATTTAAAAAGTACACTTTGCTGATGGGCTTTCCCTCCAACTCCCACCCCCATCCCACCCACTCTACACCCAATCATACTCACATCCCACTCACATCCCACCCACATCCCACCCACTTCCCTCCCACCTCCCGCCCACTTCCCGCCCACATCCCAGCCGCATCTCTTCCACCTCCCGCCCACTTAACGCCCACATCCCTTCCACTTCCCACCTACATCACACCCACATCCTACCCACTTCCCGCCTACATCCCACCCACTTCCCATCTGCATACCACCCACATACCATCCACATCCCTCCCACATCACACCCACTTCCCACCCACTTCCCAGCGGGCATCCCGGCGGTATTTCCAACATCGGAAAATGAAAACACAAACGAATCTCATTTTGACCTTGTAAACCGAGTTTCAAGTTAATCGGATGAAAAATAGCTATTTTGCATGTAGAATTTTCCGGGCATTTTTACACCTAGGCGAATTTTCCGACATAGCAAAATCACATTTCAAATTATTTCGAATTCTGTCTTTGCAAACCAAGTTTCAAGCCAATCGGATGAAAAATAGTTTTTTCATGTAGAATTTTCAGACAATTTTTCGACCGTCGGGTCAAATTTTCCAACTTCAGCTTTCTATCTCTTTCCGTTTAGGCTGTGCGATTATTGCCAATCAGTCAGTCAGTGAATCAGTCAGGACACTCTCTTTTATATTTATAGAGACTAGCAAATAACCCGACGCGCTTCGCTGCGCCTTCAACAGTATAGAACAAAACAATATTAGATATAATAATACACCGTAGAACCCAGAAATCGAACTTTCCTGATGGGTTTTCCCTCCAACTCCCAATTGCTTCATTGTAGGGTTAAAGCGACGCTACTCTATACGCATTGAAAAGTGCACAATAAACATGAGTGGTGACTCCACACTAGGTAACAATTTGAAGAGCGCAATGCTGACAAATCCCCCTCTGATGGAGAGCCGGGTCCCTCCAAAACCTCTGCAACTAACGTCAAACCTTAAATACAGCCTCAACCCGCGAGCAGACGAGGGCTACTGCTTACCCCGTGATACCCTTTAAGACCCGACGGACTTACTTCAGGGAGTACCGACTGGGGTCAGTAGGGTTATCAAAAGAGCTACATCTGCTGATCAAGAATGTATATCAACTTTAAAGGGTCAGAGTCTGAAAATCATCAGAAAAATATAGAATTCTAATTATCGGAATTGGTAAGGTAAAGGTAAAATTGGCTATACAGCTCCTCCAACGGGGCCAAGCCAAGCTTCTCTCAATCTCTTGGCGTGTGTGCTTTTTAAATTTTTCGCACAAGAGAAAGGGACCTACAGTTTAACGCCGGATCCGAACGGCAAAGTTTGAGAATTTGCTTTTTCATGGCTAGTTACTTCACAGCTGGCGCCAATAGCTGGTGAAGGTGACCGTATGTGTAAAAGCTGTTTTTCTAAAGAAAGAAAAAAACTTTTATTATTAGATGTTCAGAGGCGGGATCGAACCCACGACCTCCCGCCCAGCAGTCCAGCACACTAACCACTGGGCCACAGACGGCCACAATCGGAATTGGTAAAAAAGCAAAAAAAAGCATTATAATTAAGCTTTCACCACACCACAACCGTTGGTCCTTAGAGTCGGATCATAAGAGTCATACGCTATGTCTTAAGTATGTGAAATGGCTTAAACAAGGATTAGAGCTGAAAACCGAACCCAATCGAACACCCGCAAAGTTACTCGATTTACAAATCAGTTTTGGGATCACCCTTGCTTAAAAATTCTATTTTGAATGAATTAACATTAACAATTGGGAATTTTGTTAGCAAATTTTACTTTAACAAATGAATAATCTAACAAAACTTGTAGAACGTGCGGCATTCATCCCATTCGGTTAAACCTGATCCTTATTATTACGATGTCCCATTTTCACTTCTGTGCCACACATCTCGGCGCTGGATTTCTCCGTTTCATCATTCAAATTCGTATGCCAATCTTGGTAAGTCATCGTTGAGAACTTATGCATTGCTTCCTTCAAAAAGGCCGACGGTGTCAACAGCTTTATGGATTCACCAACAACTCCCTTACAATTTTTCTGTTTTTGTTTCAGTATCTCGGAACTCCACTGTTGTGTTAGCTCGTCCACATCCACATGCCAATCATACATTTGATCCATTTCACTTATCCCCTCCGCAAAAGTTATGAATTGATTGAAGTCCGGGGAGAACGAATGCAATTTGGTCAAATAGTCTCGAAATTCCTCAAAAGTCAGACACATTATATTTGGTCTCAATCTGGCCTCACAAACGTGATACTTGCAACGACTGTCTTTTATCCAGCAACGCGGCGGCACAATTGGCATTGCGCTTTCAAACAAAAGTTCAGGATCATGCATAGAGGCAATCACCACCCCGCTATAGAATATCGCATCCTGTATAATTTGGCTCATATCGAAGCTCTCGCAGAACACGTCCAAAATGTGAACAAAGGGACCAAGCTTATATTAATCAGCACCCTTCAGTTTGTTCAAAATTGTGGGTGGCAGATAGCCGAAGCGTATGTTCTTCAGGACCTTCGGATGGTTTACGTTCGGGCCAACGATGATCGAGCCAGAGCAGAGAGTTATCCTCTTCATCATCCAGTGTAGCAAAACGTTGCTGTTTAAAGTTTTTAATATCCTCACGAAATCCAGCCCAAGTGGGATGTAGATAGCTGGAAAGACAATAAGGATAATGGTGCAGGTGTAGGAAGTCGGAATATCCTATAATGCTTACCTTTTAAATTCGGTTGCTGAAGCCGCGAATTTACAAACTGGATTATCCTGTGAAAAAATAGCCAAATATGGTTTGTTTTTTTCCATCTTGTTAGTTTGCTTGCTTTTTGGTTGAAAAATTAATATTAAATTTATACACTGTTGTTGCTCGAATGGAAAACAGATACAGAATAAAGCTACAAACACGATTCAAGATGAAAGTTGGAAGTAAAAATAGCAAGGGTGAACGGTTTAGGGGAAAATAATTTAGCTTACGACAGTTTTTATTGAAAATAAATTGAATAAAACAAGCGGTCAGAAACGAAATTATCTCTTTGAAGCCTCAGGAACTAGCCTCGCGCAATGTATTACAACAAAATTCAAGCGAATCGGCGTTAGCCCGCTTCGTCTGCTTGTACAGCAAGTGCAAATTGGCTCGCTTTGAAGCCAGTTAAAACAACAACAAAATCCATTCGCGTCAGCGTCGGCCCGTACAAGCAGATGGGGCAAGAAGTGCAGTGTGCGCTACCGAGACTAGCTGATAAGGGTCGATAAACGGTTTTTTCGATTTTTTCAAAAGTTGCCTCATAAACTCTCATAACTTTTTTTCTTTTTCAATCGGTTTGAATGCTCCAAACAAATTTTAAAAGAAAACACTTGGCCAAACAGTTTGTTCTCGGACAAAAATGAGCTGGGGTCTGTGCTGTCGGAGCTATGGCCTCAAATAAAAAAAAAAATTATTTTATTTTGCTAAATTTCAAAATTTATCGAAATTAAAACGCTTGTAGATTCATAACTATCCAAAATTGTTATGTTTTTTAATTGCACAGTAAAAACTATTCAATTTACTTTAAAATAAGACCTCACATACAGAAATCGGACATGAAATGGCTTTTTATTCAAGTTTTGGTGGAAAAGGGCAGACTGACAAGTTTTCAAATTACTTCAGCATTTATAAAAACCAAGTGATTCTTACTCTCAGAGTCAGATAGTATAATGTTCCCCTGATCGTACGTTACACTGTGACGGTTTGCCACTTAAGTGTGACGCTACTGGACGGAATAAAAACCGAACCTTAGTTGCTGTTAAAAATTATTATTGGGCGTGTTTACCCCTAGAAAATTATGGTTAATCTTAATTTAATTTCTAAGAACGTTTGGTAAATTAAGTCCAGAAAAGACCCAAATTTAAATAAGAGCGTTATTATTTTGCAATGTTTGCGGTTTGCATCGCTTAAAATAACGTATTTAATTACTTCAAACTGTCAATAAAAAATTAAGGTGCTAATGGGGTTCCACACCTGTTATGCATAAATTGCCGTAGAATTTCGCAAAAGTAAGCTTCAGAAGAAAAAAATGTTGTATTTGATAGTCTAATGATTTAAAGGGTACAACAAAGAGATCCAGAGTTCGCTCGAAAAAATTGATACGAAATCTTCAGTATTTCGGGCTAGTTCTCAGGTAACACGGGTCTAGCCGAGCAATAATCAAAGATCCTTAATTCTAATTCCTACAGATTAATTCAAATTTTATATAAAATTTTCAAATTTAAATCCACAACAACAGTTTTCACAATGTCTCTGAAATTTCATTCGAACCCGAACCTTAACGCCTTTTATGAAAATTTGGAGTGTCGAAAGCGATTGAGAAACGAGAGAGGATTCACTAGGAAATTATGTCAATTAAGCACAGGTACCAAGGCAACAGGGGCTTTTATAATTATTGTCATGACTCATCCGAGAGTCTCCAAGAATCGCATACTGCTGCAAAAAGTGGTGCTCTATATTTTGAAAGTGATTAAAATGAAATTTTATTGATTTTGCAAGAAATATGTTTTATTAGAATTATTCTACGCCAGAGCTCATTAAAACCCCCCCCCAAAAAACAGCCCACAGAAAACTATAGTTTTGTCTATTTCACCAAAAATTCATAAAAAATCCACCTTATGTCTGATTTCTGTATGTGAGGTTCTTTTTTTAAAGTAAATTGAATATTTTTTACTGTCCAATTAAAAAACAGAACAATTTTTGTATAGTTATGAATCTACAAGCGTTTTAATTTCAATAAATTTTGAAATTTAGCAAAAAAATAATTAACCACTCTAACAGCACAGATCCCAGCTCATTTTGTCCGAGAACTGTTTGGCCAAGTATTTTCTTTTAAAATTTGTTTAGAGCATTCAAACCGATTGAAAAAGAAAAAAAGTTATGAGAAGTTAAGTGAAGGCAACTTTTGGAAAAATAAAAAAAATGTTTATGAATATTATCTCGATAACGCGTCGATAGAATTTGGTTATATTGTGATTTTTTGGGTTAACCGGACCGTTTACTTTAGAAAAAGTTGGTTTGGTCCATTGGGGAAAATACTTTTTTAATTTTTTTTTTTTAATAATTTTTTTTTTTTTAATTAAATTTTTTTTTTTGACACTTTAAACTTTTGTCTCTAAACTGTTGCAATTTTTCTGTTCTAGATTATCTCAGCGTCTTCAACAACATTCTTCTTCTACCCACGGTTTTTCCCCATAGACGAAAAATTGTGACTAAAATTGTCCGTAAAAATGGGACAACACATTCAGCATATATCCCCCCTCAGGGTATATAAACTTCGGTAGAGCCGAAGTTAGCTTTCCTGTATTTTTATACCCTTGCAAAAGGTGTTATAATTTTGCACAGAAAATTGCAACGCACAGAAACTATATATATTCTTGATCAGAGCGACGAGCTAAGTCGATTAAGCTTTGTCCGTCCGTCTATCTGGCCGTCTGTCTGTTTCTACACAAACTAGTCTATCACTTCTAAAGCTATCGAGCTGAAACTTTGCACAGACGCTTCTTTTTACTGCACGCTGATAATATGTCGGAACCGACCGAATCGGATGACTATATCTTATAGCGGTCATAGGAACTATCGTGGAAAAATGGGTGTTAGTGAGAAAAAGTCTTTGTTTTTAATGTTAACGTTTCCAAACTCTGCAATTATTAATATTATTGCTTTCACACAGATTTGCAAGTTTTGGTCAAAATAGCCAACTAAACCATAACTTGAAGGAAAGCAATTACTTCAAAGACCAATACGACTGCAGGACTATCTCAAACATTTTTAAAGCTCGAACACAGATGCTGGCATTAAATTATATTCCCCACAATCAGAACGTTGTTGAAGTATGCACTCTTTGCAATTTACGGCAGAGAGAAGACGTCCTTTCTGTGCGAACTGCCCAATATTAAAGGAGCTCCGAATCAACAATCACAAATCACACATCACAAATCAGTGCTTAATGAAATAGAGATGAAAACGGTTTTAAAAGGATCAGACTGGAAAAGCCTGGCGAAATTTCTCATAGATGCAACCCGCTACCGGAAAAAAATTCTTTACGAAAGCCTTAAAAAAAAATCAAATTAAATTACATGTATGTTTCCTATTTAGAATTACTTAATTATGTGTATGTAAGTAAAATTTAAGTATAAAATATTTGTATAATTTTAATTTGCAGTTGCAGATTCACTTCTTTATATGATAGCATATTGTTTACAAATCAATCTCTTTAAAAGAAAAAAATTACAAAATAAACAAACTAACTACTAATACTACTATTTAAAAATAATGCATTTTTTTTTTCAAATTACTAAAAATCTTGACGTGATGGACTATTTTTGAAAATATGTAGATTCGGGTTCAGCATACGAAAATCATCTAGAATCACCACCAACAGTTCAATATACGGGACCTTGTTGCCTAGTGTTATCAAAATACCGGAACCGTTACCCGATAAACCGTTTCAAGTCATGTGCCGAAAACGGATCCGATACTATTTTTTTCTTAGGACAGAAAACTGTTTACTGATGGAACTGATAGCACGGGAACGAAACCGAAACGTTGGTACCGGTACAGTTTCAATTTTTTTCTTTATAACGCCTTTCCTCTGAATATAATGTATAAATATATATATAATGTATAAACAAAATGTTAACAAAATTATTCCTGAACCCTGGTTCGACCATAAACCTAAGTTCAGTGACCTTCTGAGCCCGATCCGTGAACACAAACCCAAAAAGTTTCAGGGGTGCGAACCACGGAGTGAACCCCTTTGAGCCCTGGCTTAGAGCATTAACTACCTGGCTCTACTTGCGAGCTACTGAAGTGACCATCTCAAATATCTTCGATCAGCCAGCCCATTGCTGGCGTACATCAAGCTGGCCTTCTGGTCCTTTCATCTGAGTCGGTTCATATTAAAACCAATCCTTATTTTAACTCCAGCACCAAAATATCTCAGGTTTTACATATATTTCGCTTCGTTCACTTTATTGAGTTTCGCTTCGTTTTATTTACATGATCAAGGCATTTTTAAGGGCATGTTCTGTGTGGTGTTTACTTTATGTACATTATTAGGTATACTTAATATGTGGTTCATTGTTCATTTGATTTGGTTGTGACTGTTTTGTGGTCATTTTCCCCGTTTACAACTAATTCAACTGATTCGACTTCCGTGTATATATGTATATATAGAGTGGTGTATATGTTGTTGTTTCGGTTTGTATATATAATTTGCTTACCAATTAAAACTAATTTACTTTTGCTTGTTGTCTCGTTCTAAGATTTAAATATTGTGCTTATGATTATCAGAATTTTATTTGGTTGCGTGTCGAAAGGTAAAAGAGGACATAAATGGAAACAATTAAATATTTAGTATGCATGGCCTGGAAATCATTTAACTCTATTTATGTATTACAAAATAATTTTTTTATCTCGCCCTCTATATTTTTCTCACATTCTCATGCTATGTTGGTTGCAGACGTTTCAGCTGTTGGTCGTTTTATTTGTGGATGGTTCTTTTTATTTGGTTTTGCTCTTTAATTTATTTATAATAAATACGTGCGTGGGCAAATTAAATTTCTTGTAATATTTAATTGTGGACTCGATTAGTGCACGCTCACTTGGAAGGAGTTGTATTTATAAAAGTATTTATGATTATTGCACTACGATTTCGAAAGATTGGCGTTGTAGGTTTAAATTAGGCAAAAGTCAGTAAGATAACTTATTATAAATCAAATTAAATATATGGAAAAAAGAATACACACATATGATAACCAGATTATGTACGGAATTGCAAACAGTCATTAAAGCTTTCCTATAAAAGTTTTTCGAGTTTCTTTCGAACCAATACATTGTGGTCCTTGTCTATAATAGTTACCATTTGGTTAACAAACAAGATGGCTTTGAATTTCCCACAAGATTCGTTCCGGTTTTACGAACCTGAGGTGAAGTCTTAGGCTCGGTTAGAAATAGCAAAAGGGACAAATAATAATAACTAAAAACCATTCAAACATTGCATAAGTTTGAAGAACATGGTGATACCCAATTGTTCAATGTTTTTAAAAGACAATTAATAGAACAAAAATGACCATAATCCATGAACCAAGGATTCATTGGAGAATCTGAAAACGCAGTTCAGTCTATTTTTAGGTTTTGTCTATAAAAAAGGTACTTCATTTGGCGGTTTTTTGAAATTCGCGGAAAGTTATGGCCGTCCCATCATCCCATCCTTTCAGTCCCATCCTTTTCAGAGTATTAAGAATATCATGAAGATCATTCCTAATTTTATTTATAAATCTTAAAATTGCCGATTTTCCACAAATCGCGATCAAATTTTTTTTTCTTAAGTTTCGGCGGTTTCTTTCTCCAAATCAACCATCGTAATATTCTTATCACGAAGCAAATGAAAAAAATATTTTTAAACACTGTTATTTATTTGTTTACCCATCAAATATCTTTGCAACCGGCAAACGTAAAATTCTAAAAAACTATTTAAAATCGTGGAAAATTGCGCTATAGCCTATGCAAAATTTAAATATTAAAAAAATAGTTGCTCACTTCAGAAATAATTACCCATATAGCGTATGTGTTGCAAAACTTTTGGGCAAATATTATACAGGAATGTGGTACATGCTGAATTTTTTGATAACAGAATAAATTCAATCGATAGCAAATCTTATATTTTTACCTACTTTTAGTTCAACGAATTTAGGTTTAATTGTTTGAAACCGACTTAATTATTTCTATTCAATAGCTACTGTACAATATTAGAATTCGACAAATCTTGTCAAAAGATGAAAACCTGAACAAAATAATCCCTAGAGATTTCTGGGACACACCCTTTTATGAGCCTTTCCATTGTAACGTGATCTGACATTTGTACAAGAATTAGTTAATTTTTTTAAAAACGATTAATTATATTTGGGTATTGTCATGTCCCATGTATAAAACAGTGTGAACGCATCCGAAAGATATCTACCAATAGATGCGCCACTACTAATTCAAAACTGACCTTTGTGATTGAAACTGGCTTTTGGTCATAACTTGAGTATCGTTCATCCGATCTAAATCAATAAATTATGATAATTACTATCTCTAGAAGCTAAGAACGATCTATTTTCAAAACTGTGTGAGATATGACGATTTTTTTTTCAAATTGCGTATCCGGGAGGGGGCGCGGCAAAAATTAAAAATAAACTCGATCTGCCTGTAACTATAAGAAGCATATGGTACAGAGCTGTGCTGTCAAAACTCTCACAATCAAGCATTGCGCTTGTGTGCGTAGCAGCGAAACATGAAGTAAACGTTTCCACATGTGCAACAAGCAAACGAACAAATATTTCGTGAGAGAACAAAAAGCCGAACACGCGCATCGTAAGAGAGCAAATCGCCGAGCGTGCTATTTTTATAACACACGTATTCTTTTTTTTGGCATTCGGTTTAGGCTTTTGGCATTTTGGACACCACTGCACAGTGTTTTGTCTAGTACAAGCTAGCTGGACAAAAGTGATTCGCACAATTGTCAAAAACAACAATGCAACATAGTAAACAAATAAATGGAGAGACCAAAACAAAAAAGGTTTGATGGAAATGAACCGTTAAGTGCAACCGTCAAAGTGCAAACATGTTATGTTGCTGCTGAATGCATTCAAGTTTTGCACATGTTAAAAGAAAGAGTATATTTGTACCAGGGATGCAAACCACTCGGAAATAAGGACTGGTTCTATTCAGTGGTTCACACAGTTTTTGTACCGCCGGTTCGGTTCATTGCATGGTTTTTGGGGCTTACTGAACCGCGGTTATGGTTCGATTCGGTTCGGTTTACTTTTTATTCATTTAGTTAACTAAAGAAAAATATTTTTGATGCAAGTGTTCAGATTATTCAACAACAAAGACTTAGGTTTTCAGTTAATCGGGTATGTTCTCAATTCGTTTTGAAATCCTACAACTTTACATATAATAATCTTAAGATAAACGCTAACAATCGATATTTTACTTTTTTAAGAAATTGAATGAATATCCGTTATGCTTTCATTATCGTTTGGAATTTTGTTGTATATTAACATTAAATGAGATTAAGCTACATTTTTTCCTTCTTAGAGCAGGCTTGATTCCTAGAATCTAAGAAATCAAATTCAAAAAACAATTACTGAGCTATTTCGTTCTCCCTTTTTTAACCTTAATTTTGCATGCTCATAGTCATTTTCTATTTCAACCCAATCTTAATTAAAGATACAAAGTTAACGCTTGAGTATTATGTGAGTTGAACCCCCAACGGATAATACAATCACGACTTGGCTTTTTACATTTTTGGTTTTGTTTGGATTAAGGTTGATGTTCTTAGTTTTTTACAACAACTCTGCTTTTCCAAGTATTTTCGTACTATTTTAAAGAAGAACAAGAAAGATTGATTTTGCTCACTATTCGCCAATAACTCAATACCTAGATAAAGTGAACAGAACCGAACCAATTTATTTTTCGGTTTTTGGATCGGTTCAACATTTTTGAAAACACACCGGTTCGGTTTACAAGCACAAAAAGCGGTTCAGTTCGGCTTAAACCCGGTTCGGTTCAGAACCGGTTTGCATCCCTGATTTGTACTAAATACAAATAGATTGATTCAAAGTGAAAATGAGATACAATTTGCCAACAAATATGTGAAGATTTTTTTATGCGATTTTAAAGTTGTCTGTTAATTTTTATGCAAATTCTAAGTGTATTCAATCTTTGATAGAGTATAACTTTTTGTGAACTCATAAGAACCGGCTAAATTTTTGGTATATGTTAGTGCTGTTTGTTGGCATTGTGTTATAAATTTGGTGGTGTTCAACAGTGTTCAACTATTTTTTTTTTTTTTTTGATATTTAGAATACACATATCTCCTATCGAAAATGTATTTTATTGAAGTAATTGTTTAGTTCTTGTGAAAATTTTGTATGCAAAAATTTTACAGAATGGACAAAGAAATGAAAGTTTCAATCTGAATTTAAAATATTGTTAATAGTTTTTGAAAAAAGTACAATTTCTACAAAAAAGTCTCAAAAATTTTAAATTTTCAAACTCATCAATATTCTGGCTTCCCAAGGTCTTAATACCTAAATATTTTTTAAAAGGTAGGCTATGTAGAACATACATTTGTGTTTCAGCTTCGGTACTTTTGAAGCTATCCATTGAATCATGCAAAGACTTTCTATATCTTTCTCTAATGTACTTATTAAGGATTTTTTTTGAATTAAAAAAAGGCCAGCTAACTTCGACTCTTTCTTTGCCGGAGCTCTAACCCGTTTGGGAATTTCTAAAAACCACTTGACAGCAAAATCCTGGCACTCATAAGATATAGTCGTGTTAAACCCCAATCTTTGGCTTTGCAAGAGTAGTATTCATAATCGCTGAAGTGAGACACGTTAACATTAGAAACTAAAAAATGAAACTATTTAAAATTTTCCTATTTTTCGAGCCCGATAGTTTCTGTGGCAGCTTAACTTCTATCTTAAGATATATTATCTAATTTTGTTCAAAAGTTGCATTTGATGTGAAATGAGAAACAATCTTCAAAATAATGGCGGAAGTGAACGTTAAGTTATAAACCAAAAAGTGCATTTTTCTTGGCAAAATCTATGATTAAGCCCCCTGGCTACGCCCATTGCGCTTTTCAGAATGTATTCATTTCTGTTTGCAGCTTCAGTACTTTTGAAGTTATACATTGAATCATGCAAAGACTTTCTAGATACTATTAATGAATTCATAAGGACTTAAAGGGACATTTCCGACCCTGACTCTAGAACAATTTTTTTTAGTCTAAAGCCAATAAATGCAAAAAGCTGAAAAAATAATTTTGTCCAGCTAGCTTGTTCTAGACAAAACACCGTGCACTGGTACGGAGTATAAAAATATCTAGGTAATGAAAAGGTATATGTATACCAGTACCTAGGTAAAGGTACAAAATCAGGTACATTTTATATCCTTTTCACACTGGGCGCAGCATTGTCGAAGCTGCAAAACTCTGGAGCAGGCGATTATACCAAACACGTAGCTTCAAAAACAGATGGCAGCGGCTACTACCTAGTTTGGTTGCAAAGTATCGCCAAAATCACTCGGAAACGATAACCCTATTCGATTTTTATGGTTACACCAATGAAAGCAGTGCTGGAGCTTGAATTTTGCAACTTTTGAGTAACCAGTACGTGTTTCTCATTAAACCGAAATCTCGCAGCTTCGACTTTGACAGATTTTTTGAAGCTGCGCCCGATGTAAATAGACTATAAGTTATTCTTTTAAAGCATGGTTTATTCACCAAAACTTTGAAACTTCCAGGAGGTTTCAGCTAAGATTTTCAGGAATCAGCAGAACAGTTCTTTGCCCCAAGTTTTCTAATATTGTACAGGGAAATAACCTTTTTTATAGAATTTTAAATGTTCATCCTTCAAACTTATTTAAATCTTCGATTTTTATTCTAAAATTTTATTATTTTGGATTACGAAATTAGAAAATCGATTTGGGCAAGGCTTTTTAAATAAACCCTGATTTAATAGGATATTATTCTCCAAGTTTTTAAACTTAAAAGTATTTTCTTGTTTTATTTATTAGCCTTAGTATCAGACGTGACGTTTCAAATTTCGATAAACCCCAAAAAAATTATTATTAGCTCAATTTTAAAATTATAAATTCTGTTATCTGACAAAGTTTTCGTTTTATAGTTGCTCCTACCCAGTCGACTGTACCTTTGCCGTGAGTAGTGGCAAAATAACTCCACTCAAATACATTGCAACCAAATTCAGTACCAAAATCAGGTGAGCAGACAACATTCTTTTAACATATTATTAATATTTGATTTTTTTACAAATGTATTGCTTTCTTTTAAATCCCACCGTCAAGATGAAGATGACCATATCTTATAAGTTTTGAAATCACCTCTTTTAAAGAAGATAAGTTAATTTTTGCAGTAGTTTGCTTCGTGTTTGAGCTTGGATCAGTATACCACTATTGTACGGCTGCGCCCTTGCATGTAAATCATAGTTTGAGCTAATAAACCGTGAATTGCAATATTTAAAAAAATGGCTATAAACTAGTGGTGACCAAACTCACATTATCAAGATTTGCGCTTGTGTGCGTAGCAATAAGCAAACGAACAAATGCCTCGTGAGAAAAGAAATAGCCGAAAGCTCACGTTGTGAGAGAGGAACACACGTATTCTCAGGACAGATTTTCAAAGCATTAAAGCGAAGGTTTCGGCTCGAACCATGACCATAAAGTGAAAGATAAAGACCTTTACGTAAACCTACGACATTTACAGTTTAACCCATGCTGCTCAACACTGCTCGAAGATGATTAGAACACATTTTTACGCTTTCGTGCTGGTTATCTAGAGTCATAAAGTATAAGTTGAATTCAAGTATCTATTTTGATTTGAGGTCGTAAATAAATATCAACAAATGTGTTCAATGAGGACAACACACATCAAAGACAGAAAAAATCTTATCTGTATAGCAGTAACATCTTAACAGAGAGATAGAAAGCGAAAGCAATGAATCAAGTGAACGCCATCAGAGTTGATTTTTGTTCTTTTGGTGCAGGGTCGACGAAGAGAAACAGTGCAAAAGATGAGGAGTCATTCGCTACAGTTAGTCCGAATGGTAAAATGCAACGGCTGTCAATGTGGAACTAGTGTTGACTTTATATTATTATACTATGGCTTGGCTTGGAACAACCGAAAAGTAGGAACAGAACTGATAGTGTTTTTGTTCCTCCTCTATTTAGGTGACTGAAAAAAGCCTTTTCCTGTGCACCGATCCATAACTATACAATAGTCATTAATTTATAAGGTTCGGTGTGTGGTTCCTGGAACGTTTTAAAGACTTGTTTTAAAAAGGGTACGAAACCAAAACCGTTGTTTTAGTGTTCCATTAATCGTAGCTAAAGATAAACGCGCCAACGACTAATCTTTCTCTAAATTTTGGTTGTTCGACCGCACTTCGTGAGATGAGAACAATCTTTATCATTATTTCATTGGATTTTTTCTACTATATTTTGTCATTAAAAATATCCGAATCATATTTAAAATTAAAAGGAATTAATATTTTCTTCTAACTTCATCGAAAAATTATAATATAACAGAAAACAACAGTTTGATCTTCGATAATTACATATTGGTTCAAGTGGCTTTTTACAAAGAAAAAAGAAGTATTGTTCCTAGGTCAAACTCATATGAAGAGTTATAAGCTGTTCATTAGGTAAAGTCCCAACTTTCAGTATTAAAAATTGAATAATTTGAATGTCTCCACATTCCGTTTAAGTCTCGGTTATCATATTCAATTTATGTTTATGTTTATTTTTTTCCATTTGCTTTTTAATGTATTGCAAGCACATAACAAAATCATAATAATAATAATAATAGTTATTACAAATTAATTAAAAAAATATTACAAATAAATTCAAATAAAACATAATTTTTGTATGTGTGTATCGTATATGTATATGTATGTCTTCATACCGCACAAAAATCGTAGAAATTGGAAAACTTGACTAATTAAAAAAAAGAAGGCGAATCGCTGAAAATTGCTTAGAATTAAAATGCGTAATTAATGGCAAAAATCCGCTGTGGTCATTTCTTGTTAACTTAAAGTCCATATTAAAAACTAAATAATTTTCATTTTGCGTGCGACTGCCAACAAAAGTTGTTGTGTTGTGTTGATTTGTTTAGTTTTAGTTTTTCACATAACCTTTGATTTCGTTTGTTTAAAAAAATTGGCAAAAATAGTACGTTGTGTGTGTTTAATGTTCTCCAGCACATTTGGAAGATGTTTAAAAATTATTATATATATTTATATAGATGTGTGTGTGTGTGTGTATAGAACTAAGAATTTATTTATATAAAAATTTCACTAGCAATTAAATTCACCATTTCAATAATTACACGACGCAGCATAAAAGAAAAGTAGGCAAAATTGTTGATTTAAAAACACAAACAATAAGATGGAAACAAATCAGGCAGACTAATCATCATCATCGGACGAATTGGAGGACAATTGCAGATCATTTTGTAGCAAATCATTGGGAAAGCCACCATTGGAGGCATAAATGCCGGACTGCTGCTGTTGATGTGGCTGATGATGAGTCTGATGATGTGATTGCTGGTGTTGCAGTTGTGGGTGATTGTTATAGGAAGGCGATAGCGAGCCCAGACCCAGATTGGGCAACTGGTGCTGCTGCTGGGCTTGATGAAAAGGAGGCTGCTGCTGTTGTGGCTGCTGCTGCTGCTGGTGCGTGGGACGATCATCTTCGGTGCTATCATCAGAATCACTGCCGCTATCACTATCGCTGGAATCCGAGTCAGAGCTGGAACTGGATGCACTCAAGGCACCGCCAATTTGCTGTAAGCATGAAGTATATCATAGTGAAGATCAGATAGCATTTTAGAATGTCCTTCAAACCCACCTGTTCCAGTGCGGCTGCCGCTAGTGCCACTGATTGTGAGGTTAGATCATGTTCTCTGGTTGAGTCCAAATCCATGGGCATATTATTGCTATGGCTTATAAAGGGAGAGGGACGTGGCTGCTGCTGCTGCTGTTGTTGTGCGTAATTCTGGCCGCTTCCATTATTATAGCCACGCCCATAGTTCTGCTGCTGCTGCTGATGTAGCTGGTGTTGTTGTTGCATGGGCGGACTGGAACGTTGTTGTTGCTGCATTTGCGGACGCTTGGCCTGACCCGGATGAGCGGCCTGACGTTGTTTGCCCATGTGCATTGAGGAGCCATACTCCGGTTGACCCGTTGAGGAGCCCGTGGAAGAGCCTGAGATATTTGCCTGACCATTGTGTAAGGCAGCGCCCAGACCAAAATCATCATCATCGATCATGGGTATGCTGGGCAATGTCTGTTGGGCATTGTTGGCATGCCAACTGCGCGAAACACTTTGAAAAAGCCGCTCAAAAATAGTAGGGAATTTGACAACTTACGCTGGTGCCGATTGTGGACTGCGATGCGTGGCCACCGGCCGTGAGGGTGAGCTCTGCTGCATGGGAGAATTCCGTGGCTTGAAGTCAACTGCAGTGCGTGTAAGAGATGCGTTTAGAAAATTAATTTCTTTCACAGATGTTTAAAACTTACTTATATTATTCCTTCGGCTGCCTGTGGAGACTTTCGTTTTGGTAGAGATGCGCATGGTGCTGTTTTCTAATTTGCCTCCAGCTGAGCCAGAGGCTGGCATAGTTGGTTGAAGGTGTGCCATTGCTGGTGGTGGTGCTGGTGCAACGCCGCCATTGGAAGCCTGGAGAGCATTATTTGCAGCGGGCAGAAAGCTAGGCTTGTGTGTCATTTCGCTTCTGTAATGTTGAGTAATGTTATTTAACTTAATATGAAGCAAAAATAATTGTGCAAGATATAATCAGTTATAATACAATATTATCTATATTCTGTAACGTTCCGATAAGATAATATTGTATTGGCTTGTATTGTTTTTTGAAATTGGGTGTTGTCAGCTTTTATTAGAACAGTAGCAGGTATCCGGCGTACGATGCTACGCCGCCTTTAGAATTTCAAACACAAAATGAAGAAGAAAGAAGAAATCGCCATCTAGCAAAATTTTCATTTTTTTTAACCTTTCGATCTTTACCATCAGTCTATTTACCCGTCTTCATAATTATCTAAAATCTCAATAAAATTTAGCAAATTGTGGGATTTTTTGGTCCGTTTGGTCAACACGTTTCACTAACTCTCATATAAGAATTTTTGCGAATTTCTAACATTTTTAAACCGATTATTCAGTCAAATCTTTATGATAATCTGAACTCATTATACAATTTATACGCGATTTTTGCCACAGTTCGGTCTACACCACATATATTTACCCTCTACTATTACAGTCTATCAAATCTTCATAATCTTTTCGTAAATACTCAAATGAAAATTTGGAAAATTTCTCGGTTTTTGGTCTACATAATCATCTCAGGTCCTAAGAAATTTTTGGAAATTTCACTATTTGTTTGACCGTTTGATCTACAACTCCTATTTACCTTTTGACCGTTTATTCTACTCCTCCTAAGTTTACCCGTCTATCCAAACTTTATAATAATCTTAGGTCCTATGAGTCATATGACAAATTAGAAAATTTCATAATATTTTAGTGTAATATAAAATAATTTTTAATATTTATTTTCTGCCTGCTCTTTCGTAAATACTCAAATTAAAATTGGTCAAATTTCGCGGTTCACAGTCAACACCTATTATATAGGCGTTTTTAATCTCCATCTATCCTAACTTCATTATTTCTAGGTATTTTAAAATTTTGTTTTCAAATTTTGCACAAAAATATCTTTTGGTTGGTTGGTGTCGTGTTTTGTAAGGAGATTTAGCAAATTCACCACCCAAACAATTTTGACCATCAAAACTAATTTTTGGAAATGTAAACCTTAATTTTCTGAATAGGTTGCATCAGATTAATAAATTATTTAATTAGGTTAAACATTGAAATTTGCGTTTTAATAATTGTTCGCAAAAGCAACCAAAGTTTTTTCATATTGCCAAAAGCAACCATCTGAGGCTGCGCCATCTGTGGATAGGCCACTTTATCTATTTAGTTTAAAACACTGATAAGGTATACGTTCGGTTTATTGGAGATGGCATGTTGCCGGTAAGAATGAATGTAACACAATGGCGGAGAAATAAGTCTGAGTGTGTGTGTGAATTAGAGATCCCACCCCCCAGCCAACCAAAAGTTCGCCCGCGAATTCCGCGCGCGAACCTCAAAGCGAATAAAAAACGAACAAAACCTTCGTTTACGAATTCGCCAAACGTTCGTTTATGATACTTGTGTCGCTCAGTTTGTGGCAGGCAAACATTCGTACGCGAACATTTGCATGCGAATTCGCTCGCGAATATTGACATGAACTTTAAACCACATAAAACAACAATTGTTAATCGATTAATTAATTGACGCTCGGCAAATTGCTAAGCCAAATTATAAATGCCGGCCCATGGTGAAATTAATATGTTAATATAATTTAAAATAATAATTTTAATTTCACCATGCGCCGGTCTAAGTATAAGAGCTTCAAAGACATACTGAAAATGCAAAATCAAAGTGGACGGCGACGCTACGTAGTTTTGGTTCTTTTTCTACCTGCTGCAGAGAGAAGCAAAATAAAAGGGAATTTACAAAGAGTTTCGCTAAAACTAAACAAAATACGAATAAAGTTCTTCGCGGAACTTTCGCTTGTGTGTCGGGTGGGAAGATATAAGAACAGGCGGGGGTATCGAGCATCGATAGTTGTTAGTGATGTGTGTGAACTAGTTAGATGAACTGGAACTGATTGTGTCGCCGTCTATGTTACAGCCAGCTGACTAAGGGTTGACAAGTTACACGCCATGAGCGGCACAAACACATCTTTGAATTAAGTATTTTTTTTAATGTATGAATTATAATTTAAAACAAATCGAAAGATTTCAGTTGAACATCAAATAAACCCGTAACTCATATACTAGTTATACAGGGTTGCCCATATTCGACGGACCCATCTGGCAACGCCATAACTTTTTGACAGAGATGTCAGATCGCTTAATAACATACCGCGTTTGAAGCGTCAGTCCAAGCAGATTTTTACCATGGAACAATACACGCCACGCGAGCGCTCTGAAATAGTTGAAATTTACATTCAACAGAACAAGTCAATTGTGAAAACTCAACGTGCTTTTAAAAAATTAAGCCCATTTCACATTGAATGGGACCGTAAATAAGCAAAATTGCCGTATTTACGCCACTGAAAATCCTCAGGAGATTCAAGAAGTGCCTCTTCATGACGAAAAAGTCACAGTTTGGTGCGGCGTTAGTGCGAAAACGGTCATTGGGCCGTTTTTCTTCCAAAATGAAAATGGCCATGCTGTTACCATCAACCAGGAGCGTTATCGCGACATGATGACCAATTTTGTGATGCCAATTATTCGTCGAAAGCGTATGAGGCAGTTCTGGTTTCAACAAGACGGCGCTCCACCGCACACAAGTCGCATAACAATCGATTTTCTGAAGAAATTGTTTCCGGGCCGTTTGATGTCGAAAAGTGGTGATTTGGACTGGCCACCGCGTTCGCCCGATTTGACGCCGCCTGACTTCTTCTTGTGGGGATATTTGAAGTCAAAGGTTTACGTTAACAAGCCAAGGACCGTAGAAGAGCTCAAGGACAACATTCGTGAAGAAATAGCCGCTATTCCGGCCGAAATGTTGGCGAAATCGATGGAAAATGCTGCAAAAAGGGCACAATACGCCATCAACGCCAGAGGCGGCCATTTGAGAGATATCATATTCAAAAATTGATGTAAACAAATCTACTTGGAACAAATTAAATGATTAAGATTGCCAACCGCCAAATTTTTATTTTTTTCTTTGATTTTTTTAAAAAAAACATGGGTCCGTCGAATATGGGCAACCCTGTACTGCCACATATATGTAAAAAGTTATGGCGTTGCCAGATGGGTCCGTCGAATATGGGCAACCCTGTACATCACCAAATTTTATTGTTCCACTGCTCAAAATTCCATCAATGTAAAGTTAAAACAAACGAGAGATGCTAGTTTCTGTTCTAACACGATTTTAAAATAAGAACATGAAATCTCCCCGTATATGACTCATTTCTTTACTGTCTTTATCAATTTTGTAGCCTTTAGCCAGACCAACAAAACACTTTTTTGAACCATTAAAAAAAACATCTTCATGCTCAAAATCACGAAAATGTAAAAATATCGATCTTTTTAAGGGGTTAGCTTTTATTTTGAAATCCATCACCAATTTAATATATTATGAGCCATGATATCCATGATCAATGGCATTAATATTATATATCAAACATGGACATCTTATCAATGTAACCCGCTTAATGCTGTTGCGCTCACTGTCTTATCAGTATCATCGACAAAAAAGCATTTCCTGTTACGCTACCTTGAGGCTATTGTATCATTTCATATTGCTGGCACTTTTGAATTCTAGAGAAAATGTAGACTTTTAGCGGAAAAAATGTTGTATGTTGTGACAATGGCTAGATCATCCGTGACAGTGACGTGATCATCTGTCGCGGATGGTCTATCGAATGGGCATTCATCTTTTAAAAAAACTATTACTATCTACTTAATTTAATATCAGTGGTTTCGAAAAAAACGATTAATGGATAATCGGTATACATTTAATATATTTGAATTTAGTTTGAAAAAAATCTATAACTCTTGTAAAATATCTCTAAGTCTCATGGCTAGATCTAAGTTTGTTTTTGGTCTACTTTTTGTTTGTTGTATTAAAATCGCACTTACCTTGTCTTCTTTACTTGTATATTATGATTTAGCTTCTCTATTGTGATAGCACCCGTTTCCTTGTCATAAATCATTAAACATTCTTTTGCATATTTTCTGTGATTACCCTTATAAACTGTATGAGGCACACCGGAACTTTCTGAAAATATAAAACAATTGTTGGTTGTATTAGTTGTTTGAATGAATCATCATTTTGATAAAGATAAACTTTGTGATAAAACAGGTTAGGTTAACTTCAAGAGTTCAATACGCCAGTCGTTGTCGTCGCATTGAAAAGTGAATGTTAATTTGAATGGTGAAAATTAAAACGAGTTTTTGGCTACTCAAAAGTTCAAGTTAATTGCTAAGGGCAAATCCAGACTAAAACTAATTAAACAAAAATATTAAAAATCTTTTTCGGTATGCAAATTTAATCCGCTAATAATTTCCACAAGTGCAGAAATTAAAGGTGAACAGTCCATAAGAAAGAGGTAAAACTTAATTAGATAAGCATATTTAAAACAGAATCTAATTTTATATGAGGGTCAAGTAAGCACTTTTGTTTGGCCTTTCTCTGGCTTACAGTTTGACATGCCGCATGCTTCAAGTGCAGTGACTACACAACTCATCGAAGCGAGAAAATCAAGAAAAAAGAGTGCACCACAAAAGTCAAAAAAAGAAATAAAATGAAAGCGTGCAGCAACAACATATAACATTTAACGTTTCGAATTCGTATAACCAAATCCGGTTGGGCTTTTAGACATTTAAAATACTCTTCGTTAAGCTGCGAATGAACTTGATACTTTGCAGTGAGAAGCAGTATATAAGAAAACATCATCATTTATGTAATACAAATCCCAAACTAAACCTAGTAGAATGCACAAGCTTTTAAGAGAACTGATTCAATGTAAATCCAAGGAGATCTATTCTTGAAATTAAAAATTTTTAATTTAATTTTCATCACTTTTGAATTTGTGTTAAGATCGATTCTTGGATCCAAAACAATTAATTCGTAAATGGATTATGAATGGATAATGGGTCAAGCCTACTTAATTTAAATAATTTCAGTATTTTCTTCCTAGATTCAAGAAAATGACATTATTTTAAAATAACCTTTTCGTATTGAGTTGGCAATGAACTTGTCTATTTTCTTGATGGCGGCGTGGAGCTGCTGTCACAGCAGTTAACTTCTTTAAGAAGGTCAGCAAAATACGTGCACGCAAGCCAAAGCAAAAAAAAAAAAAAAAAACTAGAAACTTCCGCAGGCGGCTATAAAAAATACACATAAATCTTAATTAGACTCACACCTAAGCTGCACACCTAGATGAGCGAAATTGCATTACATTAATGCAAGTTCTCTTTCCAATAGAGTATGTGTATCGTTAATTCAACTCTGCTGTTTTCTTGGTTTTTTCTGTTTTAACAGCTGTTCGCTGGTGGAGAGGCAAGACGCCCGACTGTCTTATCGCATTACACGCTATTTAAAACAGAAGAAACGAGCACACCCGCCCCTGTAGAATAACGCGCGGTCGTGACATTGCGATAAGCAAAAAACACATAGGGCCAGGGGCTAACTTTGACCAAGTGGATAAAAGTACTTCTTCAAAATGATAATGTTTGTTTTTTAAGCACTCTGCTAGCGTCTAATAAGAGTTTCATTAAGTGGGTATCAACAACATTTGTAATTTCTGATGTGTCATTTCTGATTGCCGATTTTACTTGCCGAATGCATTGATTTTCAATTGCTTGATTTTGATTTGATCCCAAATCTAAAATAGGTCGAAATTATCTGCTAAAGCCTATATGACACGACATTAATTGAACTTATTAATAATGCATTAATTTTAGCTAACATTGGATATTTGATGAATGGCGAACAAGAAGACTTTAGTCATAAATCGCTGCCGGAGAATATGGACGAGGACACGACACTACACAAGACTGCTTCGCCACAGCAACTTGGATTGCTTCTAAACATGGTAAAGCCGTATATTCAGAAACAGCACACGGTGGTGCGGAACTGCATTGGACCTGCGGAAAGCGTAGAAGTCAAATTGCGTTAATCCACCAGTCGACCATTCTTAATTCGAGGTTGAACAAGAAGTACTTGGCATATTCATCTACAAGTACGGAATGGAAAAAGATTGCCAAAGATTTTAATCTTCCATGGGGTTTTACAAAATGTATTCGTGCCAATCAATTACTACGTTTATGCCTGCAAAAAACCACGATTGCAGATCAAGATTTTTGATGTGAAACATCTTTAATTTCGGTACGAACGATTTTAGTAGGAGTAAAATTTGATTTCAGCGTCACGTGACGCTGACGTCATTCACAAATTTTGATGAAAAATTGACTAATAGGCCAACTTAGGAGACCTTTTGGCTATTTCTGATCAAATTGCTTACGTATGAAACCATAAGTTTAGTTTTAAGTTGTAAGTTGTATGGTCCTGTGGGACCATAGCTAAAGCCTCGTGAGTGTTAACGACACTCACACCTTTTTTTTTTCATTTGAATTCCTTGATCATGAAGTTGTGCAAATGTATGTAACAGCCAGAAGAAAGCACCACCGATCCTATAAAGTATATATATTGTTGATCAGCATCAACAGCCGAGTCGATGTAGCCATGTCCGTCTGTCTGTCTGTATGAACGCGTCGATCTCAGAGACTATACGAGATAGAGCCACAAATTTTTGCACGTATGCAGGTGGATACCATACCCAGATCAAACTTGCTTCAGATTTGGCTATTTCCCCCTTCTTCTCCTTTCAACCGCGAAAAGCTTTTAGAGCTACAGTTTTTAAGTTAGAACCTAGTGACCTAATATATATTAAGTTAGGCCCAATATGTATATATTCTGTATACCATAATAAGATCCGAAGAAAACACCGAAGATATGAAAGTGCGCCTTCCCATTTATTCAAATAAATTTCAAAAGAAAACGCAGGCTTATCAAAAGAGTTAAATTCAGAATTGTTAGAAGCATGTCAAGCTGCAGAATAATATATTCAGTCGAAGAAGTTAACTCAATTTTAACTAAGGAAATTAAAGCCATGGAAACTGTATTAGTTGGTACAGGGTATTTTGCAACACTCTTACTTGTTTCAACTAATTAATAATAATTTAAGTTTAATACAAACATAAAGTAGTTTAAATTGAAAAAAATTTAATCGAGATTCTCAACAAAATTTTAAAATATCTTAAGGTAGAAAGTCTAAAAGGGACAAAAAATCAGGACACGGCAGGTGCACGAACAAGAACTTCACACACACCTTGTGGTGGGTGGGATGGGTCGCGGCTCGAATCTGAGTTCTAATACTCAATCCAATCCTTTCGTTTTTGATATTGTTTGATATTGTTAAAAACTTCGGGGAATTCGAGGGATGCATTTTGGTAACATTCCGACTGTTTTTACCACCTTTATGATAATAAATCTAGCAATTTTCTCGAGGTAACAGTCTAGGTTTAGTGTAAGGTTTCAGAGTTAAAATACTTTGTGTGTGAGAGACGAGATGTGAAAGATGTGTGTGTATGAAAATTAAAATTAATATTCAATTGAAAACTGACTATAAACTGAGTCTGTCACTGGCTACATTTTTATCAGTTTCATTTCTTAACAACTTTGCCGTTTCCATTGACAAAAGGTCATTTTGTAGTCATTAACAATAACATGTTGACAAAAACAACTGAATAGTTCATTTTAAATTAGGCTGCGTCTTCATTGTTCGACGCATGAGACATGATAGTCTAGTTTTAAATGTGAATAGATTTTCCAATTAAAAGTCGAAAAATACCGGCCCTGTCTCAATTCCACTTCGGTTTTCGTATAATCGTTTGTACAATGTACATTGAACTCTATTCTACAGTCCCATACTCAGATAAGATAAATATTTAGTTCGCCACAATATTTCACATGAATAGAATCAATTTAGAACAGCTTTAAAATCTGAATAAGTTTTAAATGGTGTCTTATTTACATGAAGTATTGATGCATCATTTCTTTGGGGGATTCGCGTTAAATTTTCATATAATATCAATCATGTATGTTTGTTAGTGTAAATAATACCAAGGAAGTCTCTAATCATTTAGCGAACTTTCGGTAAATGGACAGCAAGCCCACTGAACTGTTTCCTTTTTTGGAGGACAGTCCTGAAATTTGTCCTTGAGCAAAGGATGAACTATTTAAAAGACTGTACGTTGTAAGTAAGGATGCAGCAAATAAAGCCAAGCTTTTTAAAATGTCCAATCAGCTTTGGGTTTCATTTGTAACTGGCTACTTCTGATAAAACAAAATTATACTTTTTATCTGGATCTGATAAAACTAACCATTGGGATTTATTTTATAATTTTGATCAAAAAATCTGAAGTTACCAAAACTAGTTTCATCTACCATAAGAACCATGAGGTTTTTAAAAGAAACCATGTGCTGGAGATGGAATCAAGCTATGTAACTATCAGAAACGCACATTGGAAATACACTTAAGCTCCAAAGCTGATATGTAAAACGACGCCTTAGAAAAAAAACTTGTTGTGCCGAGAAATATATATTCCCAGGATCAATTTATAAATTCTTACACTCTGTACTCAAAGTGAGACCAAAAAGCGAGTACATTGGTATGCGAAAATAAGACAATGCAAACCAGCTCTGACCTGCTTATCTTGGCACAAGCCTGGGCACACGTTAGGCTCGTGTCGGTGTGAACGACCCCTGCGCACAGGCGTTGCCATATCGCTGGTTAAAACTATATATGAAAAAGTAACTTTCTAACTCTAAAAAAATGAAGGAAGATTAAGAATTATGCCATTCAGCCACCGCTTAGACAAAAGGTTAAAAGTTAAGTCGTGATTTGCTTACATAAGCATTACTAATTGTTTAAATCTGCTAGGTTATACAATAAAACTCTGCCCAAATGCATTCGCCATGGCATTTTGGTATAAAAGCTACCGATTGAAGCCAACAAACGTTTAGAACAGACGCTTAGTAATGCACCTTCAAATATGGATATACTTGGGTAAGTGTCAACTTCAGCCCTAGGATTCGCTTTCTAATTTGTTCTTCTAAAAGGCATTTTGTTCCTGATACAACCACACTTTGGACATGGACAACGTGATTTATATGAATGCGAAAGCAGGCTACTTAGTGATTTGGGCTATCCATCAAGCAAAATAACAGACGTCATTAACGATCCGTTTCTTGTAAAGGCACTTTTGGAGAGATGTGAGAGTGAACAGGTAAACTTGATTGATCCAAAAACTCCAAAAAAGAAGAAGAGAAAGAAGCCCTCAAGAATTGATATAAACATTGGCCAGAGTAATGTCGTCAATTCGAATAAAATTTCGAATAGTGTGAATGGTGCCCGGGGAAAGCCTGTTGCACTTAACAACAACAACAGGAACCCCAACGAAATTGGCACAGAAGCTCGCTCAAAATCAATCAATATAAACCTAGGCCATTCAAATGTACAAACCTCGAATTATGTAAGAACTGAGGTTGGTGGTCAAGAGGCATTTCGCTCGAAGCAACGTTTGAATATTAAAATTGGAGATTCAAAAGTGGATAATACAAATAATATTAAAAATGCTGTTCAAGTTGGAGAACGTGCAGCTAAAGGCAAGGCAAAAAAGAAGACAAAAAGGACAAAGGAAGACGATGAGGATGAAGAGGACGGGGATGAAGAGGAATCGGAAGAAGAGGAAGATGGTCACATTAACATTGGTATTGGTACAAGCAATGTAGAAAATTCCAATAATATAGGTAATGCAAGGACGTCTGCGAGACATTCAAATGCGTTCAATGTTAATCGGATGGCCAACATAGAAGCAAGAGGTCGCGGCCCGCCTAGACCTAAACCTCCTAAACCTCGCCCGCCGGCTCCTAAACCTCGCCCGCCGGCTCCTACACCTAAACCTAGCCTGTCGGTTAATATACCAAAATTTACACTTCCACCGATTTCATTCAACATCAATGTAGATGTGAACCCACATCCACAACCAGAGGTCCCACAGTCACAACCACAGGTCCCACAGCCGGATCCAGAGGTCCCACAGCCACCACCAGAGGTACCACCGCCTCAAATAGAGGACCAACAGCCACAACCAGAGGATTCTGAAGCCGCACAACTTAAAAAACGATCCATAAACAGCAATAATATATCAAATGCAGGTAATGACAGGATGTCAGCGAGACATTCAAGTGCGCTCAATGATGATCAGATGGCCAACAGAGATCCAGGATTTTGGGGATTGCCGTTTAAACGTCCTAAACTTCCTAGACCTCGCCCGCCGATTCCTAAACCTAAACCTAAACAACCTACCCTACCATCAATTGAAGTAGAATTGGATGTAAACCCACAGCCACAACCAGAGGATTCCGAAGCCGCACAACTTAAAAAACGATCCATAAACAGCGATAATATATCAAATGCAGGTAATGACAGGATGTCAGCGAGACATTCAAGTGCGCTCAATGATGATGAGATGGCCAACGGAGATCCAAAATTTTTGCGATTTCCGATTAAATTTCCTAAACCTCCTAAACTTCCTAGACCTCGCCCGCCGATTCCTAAACCTAAACCTAAACCTACCCTACCATCAATTGAAGTAGAATTGAATGTAAACCCACAGCCACAACCAGAGGATTCCGAAGCCGCACAACTTAAAAAACGATCCATAAACAGCGATAATATATCAAATGCAGGTAATGACAGGATGTCAGCGAGACATTCAAGTGCGCTCAATGATGATGAGATGGCCAACGGAGATCCAAAATTTTTGCGATTTCCGATTAGATTTCCTAAACCTCCTAAACTTCCTAGACCTCGCCCGCCGATTCCTAAACCTAAACCTAAACCTACCCTACCATCAATTGAAGTAGAATTGGATGTAAACCCACAGCCACAACCAGAGGATTCCGAAGCCGCACAACTTAAAAAACGATCCATAAACAGCGATAATATATCAAATGCAGGTAATGACAGGATGTCAGCGAGACATTCAAGTGCGCTCAATGATGATGAGATGGCCAACGGAGATCCAAAATTTCTCCGATTTCCGATTAAATTTCCTAGACCTCCTAAACTTCCTAGACCTCGCCCGCCGATTCCTAAACCTAAACCTAAAACCTACCCTACCATCAATTGAAGTAGAATTGGATGTAAACCCACAGCCACAACCAGAGGATTCCGAAGCCGCACAACTTAAAAAAACGATCCATAAACAGCGATAATATATCAAATGCAGGTAATGACAGGATGTCAGCGAGACATTCAAGTGCGCTCAATGATGATGAGATGGCCAACGGAGATCCAAAATTTTTACGATTTCCGTTTAAACTTCCTAAACTTCCTAGACCTCGCCCGCCGATTCCTAAACCTAAACCTAAACAACCTACCCTACCATCAATTGAAGTAGAATTGGATGTAAACCCACAGCCACAACCAGAGGATTCCGAAGCCGCACAACTTAAAAAACGATCCATAAACAGCAATAATATATCAAGTGCGGGTAATGACGGAATTTCTGCGAGACAGTCAAGTGCGCTCAATGATGATGAGATGTCCAACAGAGAACCAAGAAGGATCCGATTTCCGTTTCCGAAACCTCCTAAACTTCCTAGACCTCGCCCGCCGGCTCCTAGACCTAAACCTAGCCCGTCGGTTATTACCCTTCCACCGATTGAAGTCAACGTCAATGTAGATGTAAACCCACATCCACAACCAGAGGACCAACAGCCACAACCAGAGGTCCCAGAGGCACCACCAGAGGTTTCCGAAGACGCACAACTCAAACAACGATCCATAAACAGCAATAATATATCAAGTGCAGGTAATGACGGAATTTCTGCGAGACAGTCAAGTGCGCTCAATGATGATGAGATGTCCAACAGAGAACCAAGAAGGATCCGATTTCCGTTTCCGAAACCTCCTAAACTTCCTAGACCTCGCCCGCCGATTCCTAAACCTAAACCTAAACCTACCCTACCATCAATTGAAGTAGAATTGGATGTAAACCCACAGCCACAACCAGAGGATTCTGAAGCCGCAAAAGTCGAAAAACGATCCATAGACATAAAAATCGGTAATAGCAATGTTAACAATAGCAACAATATATCCAATATTGTTAAAGCTGGAGCTGGTGCACTCTCTAATACTAGTGCAAAGCCTGCTACCAATTCTGAAACTAAAAGCGGAGTTTTTTGTAATTCCACTGCATTCCGGTTATTAGGCATTCCTTCCGTATGCGAAACCGCGGAGGGGTATTCAAATCGGTTTAGGAACCCGTTGGTATCCCAATCTAATCGAAATACAGTCAACAAACTGACAGTTGATCAACCTTCTGCAGATCCTGCTTTGAGAACTAAAACAATAAAAGAGGAGAATGTACCCCAATTAGAGGCAAGACATGGACATCACAGATATAAGCGCCTCAAAAAGATCAAGAAACCAATTATAATCGTAGAAATTGGTAATAACAATGTGAAAAATAGCAATAATATTGAAAATGCTTTTAAAGGCGTCGGCAGTTCAAATCCCGTTCCACAAGTCAGCGCAGCTCCAATAATTCATAACAATTACTTTATTAACCCTGACCGACTAATCGGAGTTGTTCCATCAAATAAGTACCCTGGTCAGCAAGTCGGAGCTGGTCCTGTGTCTAGTAATCTTCCAGGACTGTATCCCTCATGTAATCAAATTATTTGCAACAAACCTAATATGGCAACTGATCCTTTATTTAACCATAATTTTCAGACTGACGGTTTAATTAACAATAATATTTTCGGAGGTCCATTTAACCCACAAATAATTGCGAGTGAGCCCAAAGTTGGCTCTAATTGTAACAATAATTGTCCCTTGCTTGGAATTCTTCAACCACTGTAAATTATCCCTGACCACAAAAATGGAAATGTGGCATATATGAGAGGTAAAAATCCAATAAGGATAATAAACAATTGATTCAAATAAATATTGGACATGTTGCATGTTGCAGCTAAGTTAAAGAATATTTTAATCAAATATTTTGTATATAAACTTGTAATAAACGAACATTTGTATGATCCAATTGTTTTAAAATTTATACGATGTAGGTTCTAGAATTATATGGCTCTTGTTTAGGTAAGATTGTTGTTGGCTCTTGTTAGTGTTTAGATTTCAGACTGACAGAAAACAGAAAGCAAAATAGTTCAGGACCATCGCTAAGATTTTCTATTATGAAAAGGCATTGAAGAGGAGCTGAGCCGTTTTATCGAAATCGGAATTCTGATCTTGATAAGAAGACAATGTTGTCTTTTTAACGACATTCGTTCTTTAGAAACTGAGCCAATGCGATGGACCTTGAATGTCCCAAATTAAGGTGATCAGGATTTCGAAAGGTGGAATGGCAACGTAATTACCGCTTAAATCCCCTGTGGTGGTGCGAACAAAAAGGGCTTTCGCAGATGGAAATTGACTCTTTTATAATTTTTACCGAAATATTATGAGCAGTGAATCTAGTGTAGCCTCTTGTCTTATGGCAAGGCTGAAATAGACCCTCTGGTGGTCTTTGACACTGCGATCGTGAGTATGTGTTTTAAAGCACTTTGTGGGATTGCATAGGTCAGCAGACCTTACTTGATCTGCAATGATGTAAGTATATATTTAGAGCTGATATTTTATGATACGCAGCGTGGCATACGTTACGTGACAAGCCTTTCTTTAACGCCATACTTCTGATGCTTTTCTTAAATTTTTATATGCAGCCGTTTGTGTAACTATTAAAAACATGAAAATCTGGATTCAGGCATTTAAAACTTATAACTAGACAGCGGATTTTATGCAACTTTTTAAATGAAGGCCGATTGAGGTGAAAATCTGGATTTACACTAATTAAATAACCCACTTGCTATTGAAAACTGCATATTCCATATATGCAAATTTTAAAGTGTATAAAAAACTAAAATTATTATAAAGAATAGATAGATGGTCAAATATAGAGGGTTATATATCTGGAAAGTATAAAGACGTTACCATTGCAAAGAACTATTTTTCGACCGTCTTCCTTGATTGTATATCTTCCGTTTGGGTCAAACTCTTTTTTATATATTTTTAAGTAACAGTTTGGGAACGATAGCATTTAAAACAAAAAAGTTTTTCTACTAGACTTTTTCGACCTATCTTTGTATGGCTATACTATCAGGCCTGTTCCCGTTTCCGAATTCGATTGATCTGTTTTGTACGCGATCTTTTGTTAAGAGGCTTAGTAATGGGTTTAAGTTAAAGCCGAAGAAAAAGGTTTTTTTCTCACTAAAACTAGTTTTTCAACCGATCGTTCCTATGGCAGCTATACTGCTATAGTCATCCGATCCGGCCGGTTCCGACAAATATGCAGCGTATTTGCACCAAAAGACTTCGTGAAAAGTTTGGTTGCGATAGCTTTAAAACCGACGGAGGAGACTAGTTTGCAACGATCGGTCAGACGGCCATCGCTATAGTCATCCGTCCGGCCTTCGACAAAATGCGGCGTATTTGGAACCAAGAAGACTTCGTGAAAAGTTTGGTTGCGATAGCTTTAAAACCGACGGAGGAGATAGCATAGAAACAGACGGACATGGCTAAATCAACTCAGCTCGTCACGCTGATTAAGAATATATATATGCTTTATGTGGTCGGAGATGCTACCTTCTATGCGTTACAAACATCCGGACAATTTTAATATAACCTCTCCAAGGGTATAAAAAGCAGCAGGCGTTGGCAAATGAAAGGTCTACAGTGAACATTCTAAAATATTGGGAAATTTTTACATTTTTCATAAGACCTAAGATTATTATGAAGATTTAATAGACAGTAAAGAAACAAATGGTCAAAAAAATCGCGAAATATCAAAAATTCACATTTGAGTTTAGAAAATCATAAAGACGCGTAAACCGGCAAGTAAAAAGGAGGAGTAGATTAAATGGTCAAGAAAATCAAAGGACCTAAGATAATCAAGAAGATTGTATTTATGAAAGCGAGACGGGTAAATAGGAGGTGTAGATGGAACGGCGCAAGAAATCGCGCAATTTGCAAATTTTTCATATGACCAAAGATAATTTTGAAGACTTAATAGAGGCAATAGCAGACGAGTAAATATGGGAACTGTCAGCGTGTTGTCAAAAATTATTATTTGATAATAATTTTATGATTTTTGGGAATCATTAAGATTTGATAGATGGCGATTGTGGACGCGTAAATGGTATTATATTATATTTTTTAAAATTTTTGTATAATGTGGACGGGTAAATTGACGGATCAAAATCAAGAACGGTCCAAAAAATCCGGAAATATCAAAGACTATCTCGAAGATTTAATAGGTGAAGAGGAGGAGTCGGTCAATCGGCTTAGAGATATTTAAATATTTGGTTAATTTTTATACGAGTTCAGATTGACACGAAGACGTGTAAATCGACGGGTAAATAGAAGGTAATTCATATAGACCAAAAAAGCTTAGATTACACAGGCCAATAAAATGACCAACTTTGTGAGTGGGCCCCCCTATTGATTTAAAAAGAAGTTAAGTTTATGCTCACTGATTCCAAAACTGGTTTCGGTACTGAGCTCTGCCATCAGCTCTTGTTTCCAGATATGGCGGAAAATCGGAGAAAATGGAATCTTGGTTAAGCTTTAGCAGCGGTTATTTGATAATAATTTTCGCCATCTGAGCATATGGCCAAACATATATGATCTAATTTTTTTATTTTTATAAGCATTCAAATCAGTTTATTTGGCAATGTTATAGCCTGCTAGTAAGCTCACTAACTTTGTTCCAATTGATAAACTATTAAATATTCTATTAAAATCACACTAAAATTAGATCTTATGTTGACTATATGCTCAGATAGGCGAATATATTAATCCAAGAACCGCGCTAGCCTGAACGGGATGATTTATTACGATAAAAATGCTATAAATCGAAAAATGTCTGTCTTTAGAGGCCAAAAATTTACACACTTTCCGCTGAACTTAAAAGCGCCTTTGTTTTTTAAAAAATGCATTGATATGTACTTCATCACACCTAGCTCATAAACTCTCATATTTTTGCCTAGTGTGGCCTCTATAAATCCCTAGAGTGCCAAAAATTCCAACTTTTCGTTTTTCCGCCATATCTTGGAAACAAGAGCTGATGGAGCTAAACCAATGATACAGTTTTGTTCAGTGCAATCAATATTAACATAATCAGATAAAAATAGACCTGCACCAAAAACACTGTTGGGCTGTGTTATCAATGAAACTTGAAAGATGGCAATTGTCACTATGGAAATATGTATTTCTAAACAGTTTGATGGCAAATCTTTAAGCCTTTTAAATAAATCTTTATTATTCTGTTGTTGTAATATCAATTTAATTTTTTTAATATTTAAAAATTTTTTGGTTTTTTTTTTAATATTTTTTTTTGGTGGGGGTGATTTTGGGGGCGTGGGGGGGGAGGGGAGGTTTTTTTTTTCGTGTGTGTGAAATATGAAATTATTTTGTTTTAATATTTTTTTTTTTTTTTTTTTTTTTTTTGTGGTGTATTTGGGGAGTTGTTTTTTTTGTGGATTGTATTATTTTATTATTTGGAGGGGGGCGCCCCGGGCGGCAAATTTTTAGGGGCGGCAATTTCTGGTGGCGCCGAGTTTCAGGGGCTGCGAGTTTTTGGGGCGGCAAAATAATTACAAAATATATATTGATTATTCTCTTAAATTAATACATGGTGGTATTCCTGAAGGTTATTTAGAATCTGCTGTTATTTCAACATGGGGAACGTTGCAAGATTCTGCACTTCAAGATCTAGTAAAAAAATAAATTTTTCTTGAGTGCATTTTTGAAAGCTTACGAGTCTGTTTAAAGGGATTAAAGATCAGTGGTCTACAATGGACGGAGTCAAAAATGCTGCAGTTTTTAGACCTTGTGTTTAACTGAGTCACAGATGTTGGGGATTCCATATATTCCACTATTTCATCCTGCTTCTTCCTATCAAGCCCTTCCAATATATTGATTATGTTATCAAGGGCGTATACAGGGGGGCGCTGATTTGTAGTATGCTTTGAAAATTTCTTTTGAAACAAATGTTGTGTCAACTGAACAATATTTAAAAAAATAACCACATTTTCCATATTAAAAACCAAAAATTTCTTCCTTTTAGCAAAATCAGAAAGATGTTTTCACATATATCTTTTAATCAATACAGAATGAGTTATTTAATCCTTTGTTACGTTGAAAAAACACTAGTTTATAGTGTCAATTATAAAAGAACAATTAACAAACACCAAATAATATTTTCACGTTAATTCGTCATAGTTCGGGATATTTTCCGAATTTTTGGGGTGTTCTCTTTCTAAACTTAAGCATCTTTGCCACTGAAATCGAACGGATGGACTTCCACAGTTTAGGTTATGTTATGTTTCCAAAAAACGTAGTCCAACTCGTCCAATAATATCAGCCACCAGTTAAAACCTCTGCAGGCAGACTACAATGAAAGCCTATTCGAAACGCATTTGATATCAAACTAAAAAAAACTATGTTCGACCTCGAAATAATTTTTGTTTCGGTCCATCGAAGTCAATTTTTATTTAAATTTTGGTTAAGGAGGTATGTAAACGAGAAGGCCAAGCTAACTTCGTCTTTGCCGAAGTTTTTATACCCTTGCAAATGTCTTAATACATCAGAGTTTAAGAACGCCAGCATTAAAACAAACAATTTTTCTAAATAAAACCCACTTTTCGACCGCTAGTTCCTATGACAGCTATAAGATATAGTCATCCGATTTTGACCAAAACTTCCAAATCTGTATAAAAGCGTATAATATTAATAATCGCTGAGTGAGACACGTTAACATTAAAACAAAATTCAAACACGAGACCGGTACATCCGATTTGCAACAACGATAAAAGCGTTTAATATTAATAATCGCTGAAGTGAGACACGTTAACATTAAAAACAAAAAAAAATTTCTCATTAAAACCCATTTTTCGACTGAAAGTTCCCATGGCAGCTATAAGATATGGTTATCCGATTTTGACAAAAACTTCCTAATCTATGTGAAAGCGTATAGTATTAATAATTGCTGAAGTGGGAGTCGTTAACATTAAAAACAAAAAAGTTTTTCTTGTTAAAACCCACTTTCGACCGATAGTTCCTATGGCAGCTATAAGATATAGTCATCCGATCCGGTCGGTTCCGACATATTATCAGTGTGCAGTAAAAAGAAGACTCTGTGCAAAGTTTCAGCTCGATAGCTTTAAAACTGAGAGACTAGTTCGCGTAGAAACAGACAGACGGACAGACGGACAGACAGACGGACGGACAAAGCTCAATCGACTCAGCTCGTCGTCCTGATCAAGAATATATATAGTTTATAGGGTCGGAAATGAATATTTCTATGCGTTGCAAACTTCTGGGCAAAATTATAATACCCTTTGCAAGGGTATAAAAACGATTCCGCGGCATTTGCGAAAAAATTTTCGCCTGCGGCGCATTCTTCTTATGTATCCAACAGTTTAAGAATTTTTCCCAATAATACTTAACAATGTCTATGATAGCAACTTCAGCAAAATAATACCCCTCGAACAATTTAGGTCTTTGTCATCCCTAATCAAAATCCTGCGAACGTCCCTTTATGTTACAGAGAAGTTTTTATACAAAGAATAAGATTAACTTAATTTTAGAAAGAAGTTTAAAATGTAGAGCGATTCAAGAGGGAGGGGCGGCAAAGTCGACTTCCGCCCCGGGCGGCATCCAGTCATTGTTTGGAACGGTCATAGAGAGCAGATAACTTTCGTCATTATTTGAATGTGAAGTCAAGGATCATAAAGACAATTGTCGTTATGGGTTTGGTTAAGTTTTTATTAAAAAATCTTTTAAACGTCTTTCTAGAACATTTAATAAAAATTTATTATACTTTCGAAACGATTTCAGCCGAACGATCAAAACTTCTCAAAGTACTTATATAGAAAAAGGGAAATTGCGAAATCTACGAATTAATTCGTAGATGTTCAATCAATAAGTAAATGTTCTGATTTTCAGGAATCGGTTGAAGAATTTGGTTTTAGGAAATGGGGAATACTCCGATTCCACATGTCTTAACCCTAATCGAAAACGGGAACAGCCCTAATAATTGTCATATAATCGTATAATGCACCCAAGGTTATATAAATGACAACTGTAACAAAATATGTAAATTTCACGCTTCATTTGTGTTTTTAAGGTACATTTTCCATCCCAACAGCATCACTTTTGGTTATTTAACTGTATGGAATAAATGCACATCTATCTTTTAACAACCAATCAGCTTGGGAATATAATGCAGTTGTCTTTAATATTGATTGGTAAGTTTTAAATATTTTTATATCTTATGAAAACTAAATTAAGTTTCCACCTTCAGCTCTGCTCGTTCTCGGTGTTCAGGGCACTTTTTTCGAGGGAGGACTTGTAAGTAAAATAATTTCTTTAAAGAAATCTTTAATAGAAGGACTGGGTATCGGTGGAGCTGGAGTGAAAATGGGATCTGGAGTTGTGGCAAAGATTGGAAAAGCGTTACAAAATTTAGCTTCAACTGATAAAGATGTTCAGGAAAAAGAACAGAAAAAGAATAAATTGACGGATGGAAACCAGGTGGCATTATGTCCTTCATCAGGAGGAAAACCAAATAACAATCAAGTTCATTTACCAAGCGGAATTCAGTATAATCCTCCCAAATATGTTATTGTCCACGATATTAAGGTAAACCCAAATCAATATCCACCACCCGTGGGGAGTGGAAACCAAATGTGGGAAAAGCTAATTCAGTACCCACCGACAATATGGAATGGAAATCAATATCAATATGTACCACCAAATGTAATTGATTCTTTTAATCAAAATCAGTATCCACCACCGCCCATTGGGAATCCACAATTATGGAATGGAAATCTAAATCAGCAGCTACCAACAAATCAAGTCTATCAACCAATTCCACAGGTTGAAAATTCCCCCGGTGGTACTAGCTCTTCACAGGCAGCTAAATGTCCAATGATTGCGTTAATCAATAGTCTCCGGTCCTCCTAATCCAACAAACAAACAAAATACATATTTTCAATAAATGTAAAATACCATGAAAATTGATTTTCATGCTTCAATTACCATTAAATAACGCTAAAAAATGGGATTTCAATTTGAAATTATTACTAGAAAGAACAAGGCAGGTTCTAGCTACAATGCGGCTTTCTTTACTGTTATTCATAAGTAAGTTTATAAATAGATTGAAAATCATATCCAATAATGCTTGTAATTCTTCTCCCAAAAGTTTCAATGTTCTGCTTGCCATTAGCCATGACAGAACTTGGTGTTGCTTCTATGTTAAATAAAGTGGGAGATTTTATTAATGCCACCGGTACTTATATTAAAGATGCAGGCAACAAAGTCTGGACATTGGGACAATTTATGGAGCTATATGGTAATGCTCACGTGTCTGTGAAGCCGATTGATTGGAGTAATGTTGGGAAATAAATGTTATTTTCACAATCGAAAACACGTGTCATTTATAAAGATATATTTTCAATTAAACGCTTAACCTAAAGATCTGAGATTTGAAAGAGATCATTTAAAAATGTAATTCCGAGGTGAGTAAGAATGGTCGATATAATTTATAACTACTACCGAAACCTATTTTTGCTAGACTTCAATCCCGGTTCGTAAAAAAAGTATAAAATATATTCGGACACGAATTTAAGCGATTTAGGAAAATATTGCACATAAAATCTATCAGAAAATACAGCGGGCAAATAATTTTATTTCAACCGATTGCCTCAAAACTTGGTTTAAAAACTAAATGTGTAAAACGAAACGAAAACGGTGCATCTCTCTAATCTGTTTCTTTTTTATAAAATGTACCTTTGGTACGGAGAATAAAGGGCGAAATCAAATGTTTCACTAGGAGATTTTAACAATCGGGTTTTGGGGGCCAATCTTATCAGCGCCAAAAAAAAAAGGTTTTACCCTGTCAACGCCATATGAAATTTACAGTGTTTGTGCGGAAAGTAATAGGACTGAGTCGATTTAAAAAAATTTATTGAGCCAATCGTTACAATTCTTTAAAAACTTCTTCTTCTTCTGCATCGATGGAGCGCTGCCAGCGCGTTTTCCAAGCATTGAAGGCGTCACGGAAGGCATTCTCCGGAATAGCCTTGCCGGTGGCGCTTGGATCCCCTCTGTCGTCCCAAAATGCTTGCTATTCATCGGCTTTTCTAGGCGAGGAAACAAAAACAGTCCCGGGGGGCCACATCTGGGCTGTAGGGCGGCTGCGGAAGCGTTGGGATGCCGGCCTTGGTCAGGTATCTGTTCACAAGAAGTCACTTTTCAAGTTCACTTTTGGGACCATCTTCACGCACATTTTGCGCATGTTCAAATGCTCAGTCACAATGTCATGAACCACAGATTTTGGTTAATTTAATATCTGGGCAATTAAACGAATACTTAGTCGACGGTCTGAGTTCAAAACTTTGCGTACACGAGTCACATTGTCGGTGTTTGTCGAAGTCGAAGGCCTTCCAGCACGGTTTTCATCGGCAACCTCTTCCCGGCCCTCCAAAAAGGCCTGGTGCCACCGAAACACACCACTTCTTGCTAAAGCAACATTTGTTTTAACCTCCTTGATCATATCAAACGTTTTTGTAGCAGATTTACCGAGTTTCACACAGAATTTAATCGCGTACCTCTAGTCGGCTTGCACCACTCACAGAAACACGTCGCGCGAAAATGCCTGTCCGGACTCTCCAGGTGCTCGGAGACAACTGACCAGCCGTTCGTTCGTTAGATAGAAAGCCTTCTACCGAGTCCAGCCGGTGCGCGCACGCTCCGAAGTATAGTCGCGGCGGAAGAAAATCAGTCCTATTACTTTCCGGACAAACCCTGTTTGTGAATGGAGACATTCAATTGGAGGACCAGTCCAAAGAAGTTTAAGAAGAGTTTTTACGGCTACAGCAGGCGCTCGTAGCTGATATAGGTGTTCTTTTGTGTACAAGTTTTTTAAACCTATTTACTAGAAGTTCTATGGTCGATCTCTAGCCCAGGTCACCCGTACAACAACAATCAGTTTTTTGCCTTCATTTTAAAACTTGTCATTATTTGGCTAGCAGAGTCGCGGTACTTGTATTTTGTTATTGTTTCGAGAGGAAAAACAAGTGAGAAAGTCGGTCAAGCCCGACTATAATATACTCTGTACCTAGAGTAGGAGCTGAATGCAGTAATGCTGCCGCGCTCATCTCTAAGTTTCTCTCTCTCTCTCTCTCTCTCTTTAAGATTGTGCGGCGTTGGTTGTGAAACGGTGGGAGGTGGGAAGTTATTTGCTCATAACTTGAGAACCGCTCATCCGATCTTTATCATTTCTTCAACAAATCGTAACATACTGCTAATGATTAACTATCTCTAGAAAGCACGAATCTTCTATCTACAAAACTGTGGGAGATATGACGTTTTTTCCAAATTGCGTGGCAAAAATTGAAAATAATCTTGATTTGCCTGCAAGTATAAGAAGCATTTGTCCCATACATGTCAAACCTCTACCTCTTACCATCTCTGAGATCTGTTTGTTCATACGCGGACAGACGGACGGACGGACAGACGGACATGGCTATATCAACTCGGCTGTTGATTCTGATCAAGAATATATATACTTTATCGTCGGGTCGGAAATGATTCCTTCTCCCTGTTACATACTTTTGCACAAACTATAATATACTCTATGTACCTTCGGTACAGAGTATAAAAAACGAGGCGTGCATCGCTGCTGTAAAAACAAACCCATTAATGCTAAAAATCAACTACTGAAATCAGAAATTTATTCAACACATTACCATTGTATGCGAGTTTATGTCTAGCCGGTCAGCTCTTTCAATATCAAACATCTGTTTTAGCTTTATTGTCAAGGTTGATTAAAGCTTCTAGCAAAAGAAAATGGAGCAAGATTTGATCTAGATTCTAGAATTATACAGTAAATCTCTTAGCAATGGAGCAAATTTTAACATCTATCAGTCAGAGATTATCAGAGGTGCCGAAGTTTGACGCTCCTACTTCAGTTTCACATTTTCAGGATGCTTGTACGTATTATTATCCTGAGTCGGGATTCCTGATAACATATTTCTAGCAAATTTATTGATTAAAATGTCTTTATTGTTTTTCAAAATATTCTTCATGAACATTTATGCACTCTTGCCTACGCTCAAACCAATTTTCCAAGCACTTTTTCTAATCCGGAGAATGATTTGACCTTTTTTAGGATAAGGTGTTACTGCAAAATCGAACATATACTGGTCGAACTAATGTTTAGGGATGCCTCAATCTCACGATATGTCACATGACGTTCTTGCATTTCAGGTTCACGTACAGCATCAATGATTTCTGGCACATTAACCGATTTTTAAAGACCTTCACGACCTTGACCGCGATTGAATTCCCTATACCAGCGATAAACGGTGGTGTTTAATTTTATCGCCATACAAAGAACTGAGCTCATCGACACACTCTTGTGGAGAAAGTCCACGTCGAAAAATAAACCACCAACCTTCTCTTCAAATGTCCAGTTCAAAGCCAAATAGATTTTTTCACTGTAAGCAACACAAATTGCGCTAGTACATCACAACGTTGTGAGACCGTTCATGCACAAGAGAAAGGATCTACAGTTTAACGCCGAATCCGAACGGCAAAGATTCAGAATTTGCTTTTTCCTGGCTAGAAGGTGACCGGATGTGTAAAAGCTATTTTCTCAAGAAAGAAAACAACTTTTTTTCTAGAAAATTTCACCAAAAACCCATGGGTTTAAAAATAATTCTTAGCCGGCGCAAATCGATCTCAAATATTAAAGATATTTAAGGATTTTGTCCTTTCCAACCAGGACTGAAAGACCAATTTAATTTATTCTACTTACAAATCACACTACTATGAAGAAATAACGTATAAGCAGAGATTAAAACCGAAACGAATTCCGATAACGATTCGGGTTACGGTTACTGTTTTGTGGCATATAGGTTACGGTACGGGTTACGGTTATTAACCTTATTCTGTTTCGGGTTTCGATGAAGGTTACGGTTATTGGTACCAAATATCACTTTAGCAATCTCTTTGCAATGCAAATAAAAGTGGCTCCATTTGGAATGTTATTTAGTCAGTAAAAGTACTAAATGCTTTGGGATTTCGCTCTGTTACTCTGAATGTGAGACTTTGGGACGAAATGTAATCCCAGCATAAGAAATCAAAAAGAATGTGCAAGAAACATTTTTCTCTCACATATATATACACACAAAAGCATGTTTCTTTCTTTCTTTCACATTCAGAGGAACAAGGTAACTTGAAAAAGGCTATCGCGCAAACAACAACAATATGTTCGAATACCTACGTTATCATACAAACAAATTGGCATAATAATCAAAGGGTAAGATGAGAAACAAGCAAGAGACAACGCAGCTAACTAAAATCTTTACCTTCTTCAACTTTCCGTTAATTTGTTCATCAAATAAATTTACGTATATCGATATTTTTACTAGTAGATGAAAAACGGAATATAACCCATACATTTGTTTCTGTTTCGGTACTGATAACCGGTTATGTTAATAAAAGTTATAGGGTTACGGTTATAAGAAACATTTTTTTCGGTTACGGTTTTGGTTAGAAATTTTAAAGTGTTTTTAGCGGTTAAAGGTTACGGTTTCGGTTACGGTTTTAATCACTGCCTATAAGAGAAGAAAATCTATGGCGAAATACCGTATCTGGATCAAGTTGAATGGAAGAATTCATTCGAGACCCATGGTATCTGGGTGCAATTTTCCGAAGATTTCGTTTTTTCTCTAAGTTTTGTGCAGAACAAAATTTACAGTCTTGTTATGACAATTTGCTCAAGCAATTACCAAAGTAATTTTTTCTGATAAAATAATAAAAATTTCGATAATCGCCTTTATCACAAAATATCATATCATAACTTGTGTCCAACAAAAATATCGATATTCGATAAAATATTGATAACCCTTCAGGCCCTAGGTAAACCGGCACGTAAAAAACACCTACAATTTATTTGTACTCTTATTTGTCCTGAAATCATAGAAAATAAATCTGAAACGCATATGTAAAATACATACGTCACAGTTCAAAAAGCTGATATATGCAAGTGGATTTTCAACATGAAAGTCCAATATTGCCTTACCTAATTAAGACACGAGTACACTTTGTTTTAATTTTCAACAAACATTTGTTTCCCGCTGTACTCTGATATTTCATTTCATGCAATTAACAAGTTTTAGAAAATATCAAGCCACAGATGAATGAAGTCTTGGTCTTCGTTTGCTTACAGAGTCTAAGGATGCATGTAATAAATAATGTTACAAATCAAAATGAGGTCAACAGTGATCCAAGAACACAAATCAAACGCAACGTGAAAGGGCAAACTAGCTGACGCTCGTCTTTCTGAACAACCAAGAACATTCTAATCAGAACCAGAAGGTGGCAGAGTTTTCTATATGGCGTATGCATGTATGGAGACGGTGTTGTTGTGCCTGCCCCGCTGACACAAGCAACGTGTTCAAGCAAAAACGCCCACGCAGTCTAACATACAATACGATGCGTTGACTCTTGTGTGTACATACATTTTGCATTTGGGTTTGACGACGCGTCGTATACATACACATATCTAAGCATGATGCTAAATTTATAATTTGAAGATACTCCAAAATGTGGCATGAATTCCAAGTAACGCAAATGTCCACACTTGACCAAAATGCCATCGTTGTTAACGCCCCAAACTGTTTTGGTGACGAGGCGAATTAACGAAGCGTCACACTAAACCAAGTCAGCTGTAATGGAGTATATATAACAGCAATGAGACTCTGTCTAGCCACAAAGAGCATAGCAAAATGGCAACAAAAAAATAAAGGTGAACGCTTGGCTGCATTTTGCCTGACTTGATGTAATTTCGTTTTTTCTCTTGGCTTCAACAAACTTTAGGTTTGTGGCCATTACTTTGTGTCTATGAATGTAAGTTGTAAGCTGCTGTTGCAAAAATTATGTCATCAAACTGAAACTCTCACAGTTTAGTTTCATGTTTACTTAAGATCCATCTCTATTCTCACTATTCTTAGTATTCTTATAGTTAACGTGCAATGCCAAAGACTATAATTAGGGTTAAATTGCCTCTGGTTTAATGTGGCAATTATATTTTTGCCTGGCCTCAATAATGGGCCAGCTTTCTTTATGCAACATTCCTTGTCTTCAGCTGTTTGTAAGTTGTGCAAATAATCGATAACAAATTGTAATTATCAACGAGTTTCATTTCAATCGAATATCCATATATAGTTGGTGCGTGAAACATGGTCGTAAATTGTATTGTTTTTCTCTGCATAAATTATTTGAATGATATCTATTTCTTGCTTAGATTTGCGGTTAAAATGAGTCAACAGCATAATAAAACAGCACACGCAACATCTTTGAAAGGCGTGTCCAACCAATCGGAACTAATTGCAAGACAAACTGGGAATTATACTTTTTTTTCATAAGAAAATACCGATTTTATTTTGAAGACACAAAGTCGTACAAGACTAACCAGAAATCTTATTTTAAAGTACATGGTCATGTAATAATTTCAATTGTTAGAGATAAAGCTATACAGGCATTTTTTCAATATCACTTCCACGGCAACTTTTCGAAAGTGGAATTGATTCATGTTTTCGCAATGCTTTTTGGTCGGTGAAATGAAAAGTAATTGCCAAATTACGCACTCTTACAGTTGACAGATGTACATAAAGTGAATTTTCCTTAATTCTGTGATCAATAAAGAAATTTTAAGAGTTAAGTTTCATTCGTACTTAAGCCTTTAATTGTTTTATGAAATATATTTTTGTTTAACGTGTTCAGATTTTGGAAGCGCAAACGTTAACGAAGATTGAAACCTAAAAGTCAGCCTCTCTTATTTCCGAATGTTCCATCGTTTCGCTTGGACTTATGGTTTTTCTCCGGTTTACCTAGTGCCATTTCCGGTTGGACCGGTGGTTTGCAAAAAATTGAAAACACAGCAATTTCATTTGGTATTGAAAACACGATTTTCTTTTCAAAAAGTAGCGGATTTGAGAACATATCAGATTGTTTTCCACTTACTATTCGGAAATAGAAACACTTGACTTTTTACTGATTAGAGCTACGGTAACTCAACAAGACTCCATGCTTAAGTGGCCTAATAACCACACCTTCATAACATTAAAACTGAAGTATCCATTATGTACCAAACAGAAGTTGTAGCTGTACAGGAGTAGGGAGACAAAATACAATCTATCCTGCACGCCTCATTATAAATTCGATCCCGTTCACTATCGATTCTACCGAATGTTGAGTATTGAAAAATAGTTTTTCCTTCAGCTGTTTAGCCGTTTACGGTCTCGTCAACTAGATCAAGGCTAAAATTTTAAAACGGGAAATTCGCGAGGATTCGCTCACAAGGAACCCATTAACCAAAATAAACCGTTTTAATCACGTACCGAATAGAGTTTACCGTTATTATTGAAAACGACAAAAACGGAACGAAACCGAAACGTTATACCGGTACCGTTTGGCTTTTTTTTGCATTATAATTTTGGACCGATGTTTGTAACGCAAAGAAGCAAACATGTGACGCCCATTACTTGATTCTAGATATTATTGCATATTTAATTAGAAGGCGTAAAATTGCTAGGAGACCCTGCTTTAAAAATTTATTCTGTGATTCTCGCGAAAATAAAGCGAATTGAAACCGACTATACAAAGCCAAGTAGATTTGAGA
>JAEIFU010002384.1:0-44948 GCA_018904235.1 Lordiphosa stackelbergi
AATTATACCAAAGTCTCCCCCACAAAATAATAGTTTAAGTGTGTGTATGTATGTATGTAAGTAAAAATCCCCAACCACCAGTCTCGTCTTATTTGCTTAACGCAAATTGGTATGTCATTTTAATGCGTTGCAACAACAGCAACAGTTCTAGAAATGTTCACCCACAACCGCCACCACCTAACATTGTCCGTGTCTCTTGTCCCGTTTTTGTCTGTTTTCGTCATGCAAAGTGTGTGTGGTGTGCCTGGGTCTGTTCCTGGTTGTGGTCCCTTTTTGCCATTTTTCGATGCTGCCAAGCGTTTATTTTCTTGATTAATTTCAATGCCCGAAAAAAGTTTTGCTGTTGCGCTCCCCCTGCATAGAGTATTTACATTTATAGTCAGCCATGTGTGTATGGGTGTGTGTGTGTGTGTGTGTGTGTGAGTCCCATGTCCTGTCTGCTTTTGGCAAATAATCAAATTGCCTAGACACCGCTCAAACTCCCCCAAAGTGAAGAGAACTGTTTATCTTTTGTCTCCCAGTGACAAGTTTAATCAGACAGGCCAGGACTCAGAAGCAGAAACTGAAGTCAAAAAGGATAACTATTGAAATTAGTTGGCAACTTGTTTCCTTGAGAGGAATGGATAGACGATTGATATTGATTTTTTTTCTTTTTTTGTGGTTGTAAGCGCTGCTTAAATCATTTAAGGACTTTAATACGGAGAAGGGGCGATCTGAGACGGTAACTAATTAGATTGATTTTATGGAATTGTTACCAAAATATCAGAATTTGCTTACTCCAATTATTCTAAAATTATGAAGCTTTACAACGGACTTACTTAAAGTATTTAAAGAAGTAATTCAAAAATCTGTAGCAGATTGCACACTATCGATAACTATCGTAACCGATGAACTATCATCTCTTTATTTAGGATAGCTAAATTGGTGACCCCGACGTGATATCGATAGTCCGCGTGGCGAGAGCCGCCACAATCTGCTAATGATTTGGAAAATTCTGAGTATAATTTTCCCTGTTGTGTTGTGTAGAAATCATGGATAATAGACCCTACAATCGAGTTATATAGGAATGGATGTAAGGGGCAATCATCTGCAGGACTTTGCACAAGTTCCTATAAGAAAGTCATGAGTCCAAATCACGTCGGGGTCACCAATGTAGCTATTGGGTTAGCTTTGCTTTTGTTTATGTAAAATATTTAATAGTTTATTAAACAGAATTAGCAGAGATTAATTTACTTAAGCAACAGCATATCTAATCTGAGCCTAATATATTGGTGGCTCCGATCTGATATCGATCTAGTGGGCCTCCTATTGATAGATTTTGGTACAGCAAAACACTTCATAATCATAAAAAAAGAAGAAGCAGTTTAATTTTATTTTTTCCAATCCTAAAAACATTTACAATTTGTGCTAGATTTTCCAACAATTTTTGTATAAAAAAAAAAACAATTATAATTTCCACCCACTTCTTGCTTTATTACTCACATAGTCCACATATTTTCAACCTACCCGGTCAGGCGAAAACATTAATTTTGCAATTTTAATTAAAACATTCTAGGGAAAAAGGAAATGACTAGCAGGCACAACAGTTGTTATCTTGCTCCGATTTTTCTTTTTTCATTTTATTTTCACATCCTTCTTCTAAGCGAAACTAAAACAAAGAACAGAGAGACAAAATGCAGCAGCGCAGTTAAACTCATAATCATAAAATGTATGCGCTGTCACCAGGGCTGCATAAGCCAAAATCACAAACCTCATTCAGCCACCCAACTACACTCTCAAATGCTGCAAAAACACAAAAAGAAGAAAAAGAAAAGGGAAAAGTCTCATTGAAAGTTTAGGAGCAGTTGGTTGGCGAGAGGCGAGAGGTGAGAGCTGACAGTAAGAGGGGGTAAATCGGGCAACAGCACTTGTTGTAATTACTCCCCAACTCTCAGTTCAATGGCTGCACTGATGTTTATATGAACGAGCTTTTGTGTTTATATAATCACACCAAAAATGTTCAAATCTTATGTGAGAAGTTTAGTAAAATGCAGACAGCGAATGACAGTGGAACGATATTGACATTAAGCAAATGCTACCTTAAAGTATCAGTCCGCCTTTTTTCCAATGAAGTTTTAAAAAGTTTACTTAGTAGGGGAGTTGCGTTGGTAGAACTAAGGACTTGTATTTGTGAGGCAGTTTCTAGGCAGCGGCCGATCAATAAAATTATAGAATTTTTAAGAATCTTTTGTAAGATCTCTGCCCAATTTGTTTCCAGAGACAGTGCTCTGTTCACCTTGCCCACCCCTGACCTATACATTTTTGCTTACAGATCTGATCCCAGAAAACACTTTTTATTGCGAATAGAACTGTTAAAATAACTTTTTTCTTAATTGCCTCCTACACAAAACATCTTACTCACATTTAAATAAATCAACAAAACTCAGCGCTGAATATATTCAGCTCATACCTGCAAACGCATCGGGCAGCTGAGCTAGAACTTTTTAATCAAACGTTTATGTGTTCGATCAAACAAAATTCAGCGTTGATCGGCCAACCGGTTTCTCTCTTTCTTTTTGCATATCTGTCAGCAGCGCCGTTTTAGCCTATGCGTCTATGCAAGAGTTTATTCCTACGAGGGGATTCTCGCTCACTCTAATCAAGCCAAACGAACAAAACACCCGAACTGATTGGAATGAAGGCGAACATGATTATAATCAGAGTGCCCACAATAGGATTGAAGAAACCTCAACGGCGAACATGTTGTGTATGCAAGTTTGATGCCTAGAGCGCAAATCCAGTTTATTCGGGTGTTGATTAATGTATGAGCGTTTTGCAATCGAACGAAGCCGCTTACAGCTATGAATATTTTTCCAAAACAATAAGGAGCCGATATTTTGTTATATTCGAGCATACCAGATTTTTAGTTTCAACTAGAAAAAAGTATTCCAAGTTTAAAAACTGAAGTAGAAAATTATTTTTATAGAATCAACAAATAGTCCAAAATTGTACATACACGGAAAAAGCCGTTTTAACTATTAAAAAAGTTCGTTTTCTATATAAAGTAAACTCATGACTCTTGAAGACGAAAATCAATATCATTATCCACGTAAGAATGAGAAGAACTCGAAAAACACTGAATAATGAGCACACAGCCAACAGTAAAGAAAAAAATATTAGTATATTAATACCTAATAAAAATTTGTGATGGGTAATAACCCGCCCCGCCCCACCCCACCCCCACACCCACCCCACCCACACCACCACCCCCGCCCACACCCACCAACCCCCCCACTCCCCCCCACTTCCCCCCTCCCGCCCACATCCCATCCACATCCCATTCACAGCGCTCCCACTTACCGCCCACAACCCACCCACATCCCATCCACTTCCCACCTACAGTCCACCTACATTCCACCCACTTTACACCCATTTCCCCCAGTTCCCCCCACTCGCACCCACTTTCCCCCAAATCCATTCTACATCCCACCCGCTTCCCCCATCCCCCTTCCCGCCCACACCCTCCTCCACTTCCCCCCCACACCCCATCCACATCCCTTCCACCACCGCCCACAACCACCCACATCCCACCCACTTTGCACCCAATTATTCCCAGTTCCCACTCATTTCCCACCCACTTTCCGCACACATCTCCACATCCCACCCACATCCCTCCCACTTCCCGCCCACATCCCTTCCACATCACATTTTCGTCCCTACATCCCATCCACATCCCTCCCACTTCCCCGCCCACACCCCCCACATCCCTTCCACTACCGCCAACCACCCACAACCCACCCACCACAATTTTACCTTATGACCAGTTCTCATTTCCCACCCACTTTCCGCACACATCCTTCCACATCCCACCCACATCCCTCCCACTTCCCGCCCACATCCCTTCCACATCACATTTACTTCCCGCCCACATCCCGCCCACATCCCTCCCACTTACCGCCCACAACCCACCCACATCCCATCCACTTCCCACCTACAGTCCACCCACAACCCACCCACTTTACACCCAATTTCCCCCAGTTTCCACCCATTTCCCACCCACTTTCCGCACACATCCCTCCACATCCCACCCACATCCCTCTCACTTCCCGCCCACATCCCTTCCACATTCCATTTAACCCACCCACCATCCCGCCCACATCCCTTCTTTATCCCTCCCATTTTCCCTCACATCCCATCCACTTCGCACCTACATTTCACCCACATCCTATCCACTTCCCGCGCACATCTCACCCAATTCCGACCTGCTCTGCCCACATCCCATCCATATCGCCCACATCCCACCCACATCCCGGCGTTATTTCCAACTTTGGAAAATGAAAACACAAATGACTTTTCATTTTGATCTTACAAACCGAGTTTCAAGCCAATCGGATGATAAAATGTTTTTTCATGCAGAATTTTCCGGCAATTTTCAGACCGTCGGGTCAAATTTTCCAACAGCGGAAAATGAAAACACAAATGAATTTTCAATTTGTGACCTTACAAACCGAATTTCAAGCCAATCCGATGAAAAATAGTTGTTGGATGCAGAATTTTCCAGCACATTTTACCTCGTGGGCGGATTTTCCCGAAATCGGGAAAACACGTGTCGAATCATTCGCGTACTATGCTTACAAACCAAGTTTCAAGTCAATCGGGGAGAAAAAATAAAATTTTTCCATACAAACTTTTCCGACGCTTTTCCGACTTTTCCGGGTGGAATTTTCCAAAACCCCGTCTTAGTACTCACTTTCAGCATAAGCAAAAAACTACTGTGAAAATCTCTATGTTTCTATCTTTTATGGTTTGGGCTGTTGCGACGGTCACCAGTCAGTCAGTCAGGTTGAACTCTTTTATATATAGATATTCATATATGCAACACATACAACATATGCACTTAGCACATCAGCACTGAGAAAGCAAAAAGCCCGGTGGGGCAGAATGGATGACGTTTGAGCTCAAAACGCCGTGCAGGGAAAATTAGTTTGTTTCTTGTGTTGTTTTCAATGTTTTTTTATTTGAGGATTTTTATACCCGTTACTCGTAGAGTAAAAAGGGTATACTAAAGTCGTGCAAATGTATGTAACAGGCAGAAGGAATCATTTCCGACCATATAAAGTATATATATTCTTGATCAGCATCAACAGCCGAGTCGATTTAGCCTTGTCTGTCTGTCCGTCCGTCCGTCCGTCCGTCTGTATGAACACCTAGATCTCAGAGATGGTAAGAGATAGAGGTTTGACATGTATGGGACAAATGCTTCTTTTATCTGCACGCAGATCAAGTTTGTTTCAAATTTTGGCCACGCCCCCTCCCGCCCCGCAATTTGGAAAAAAAGTTATATCTCCTACAGTTTTAAAGATTGACGATTTGTACCTTCTAGAGATAGTTAGTAATTAGCAAAATGAATCGATTTGCCGAAGAAATGATAAAGATCGGATGAACGGTTCTCAAGTTATGAGCAAAAAAGTGAACCAAGCCCCCCCCGCTACCACCCCCCCCCCCTAAAAAAAATGTTGCATACTTTTCGGATGGTCACACTAAGGAAGGGGAACACTGTTAAACATGTTTTTTCATGAGTAACGGGTATATCGAAGTCGGTTAGAGTCGACTTTAACTTACGCCTCTCGTTTTTAACTTATTTTGTTGCAATTTTTCAACTAGGATAGGAACTGCAATATTTTCTATCAAAAATGACATATGAATTACTATTTAAAATAATTATGCGGTATCCGATTTCAATGTTCTGAAAACTTTTAGCCTATTTTCTGAAAAAATTGACCAAAACGGAATAGGACCGAAAAGGCGACCAACTGAGTGATAACACTGCACCCAGTAGCGGATCCAGGGCGGGGGCTATAGGGGCTTACTGCCCTCAATGTTGCAGATCTTAGGACTCAGTAGGACTCTTCTGGCTCCAGAACTCCAGATTTCATCAGCCTGCGCTCACATTGCCATGTGATTGTATAGTTGAACAAGAAAATAGAATCATCATTCGATGTATTTATACCCGTTACTCGTAGAGTAAAAAGGGTATACTAAAGTCGTGCAAATGTATGTAACAGGCAGAAGGAATCATTTCCGACCCTATAAAGTATATATATTCTTGATCAGCATCAACAGCCGAGTCGATTTAGCCTTGTCCGTCTGTCCGTCCGTCCGTCCGTCCGTCCGTCCGTCCGTCCGTCCGTCTGTATGAACACCTAGATCTCAGAGATGGTAAGAGATAGAGGTTTGACATGTATGGGACAAATGCTTCTTTTATCTGCACGCAGATCAAGTTTGTTTCAAATTTCGGCCACGCCCCCTCCCGCCCCCGCAATTTGGAAAAAAGTTATATCTCCTACAGTTTTAAAGATAGAGGATTCGTACCTTCTACAGATAGTTAGTAATTAGCAAAATGAATCGATTTGCCGAAGAAATGATAAAGATCGGATGAACGGTTCTCAAGTTATAAGCAAAAAAGTGAACCAAGCCGTCCCCGCTACCACCCTAAAAAAATGTTGCATACTTTTTGGATGGTCACTCTAAGAAACGCGTGAACACTGTTAAACATGTTTTTTCATGAGTAACGGGTATATCGAAGTCGGTTAGAGCCGACTTTAACTTACGCTCTCGTTTTTTAATAAAATCAAGAAAGTGCAGACGAAATGCCACTTGGGTTGAGAAACCCTTTATTTATTATTATTATTATAAAGAAATTATCGCGTAATTACAAATTGCACGTAACTTAGAACTTAAGCTATAGCAACTTATGGCCTTAAGCTTAATATGTACATTTTTTAATGCTCAATATTTTTTGAGTAGTAGGTAGATAAATATAGGGAGTTGGCAAATTGGTTTTTATATTCGTACTTTTTCAGTATTTGCTTAAAACTATATTAGATGGTAGTTATTTGTGGCTTTGAGAAATTCTATTGTTTGATGGATATTTCTAAATGATGTTATTTCATTAATAGATGGTTTCAAAAATTTGGTTCTAGCTTGTTGAAGCAGGGGACAATCAATAAATAGTAATAATATTGTAAGAGTAAGAGTTGTGTTGCAGTTGGAGCAGATTGGTGGTGGGGTTTCATTAAGGAAATGACTTTTGGGTTAGGGTTAGTGTGTCCGAGTATTTAATAAATTTTATTGCGTCAGTTCGAGAAATGTTTAATGTTGTGAGGTGATGTTGTAAACAATATCTTTATAATCTTTGAGTGTTTGTTTGAGGTATTTTAATATATCAGATGGGTTGTAGTTATTTTCAGTGATAAGGGGGTCGCCAAAAAACGCAACAGCCTACGGACCGGATGTTAAATATTTATATGCAAAATACTATACTAAGAATGAAGCATCTAAAAAGAAATTAGTAAGTATTTAGTATACGACCGTTCTGAACAACAATTTTGGAAAAAATGTCGTCGATGGGCCGCGAATTATAGAGAACTATTATTCAACAAAGTCGAGGCGGTCATCATAGGTTCCTTTTTATTGAAGTTTTTAAAATTGCAGGTTTTGTACTAAAAATATGTGAATTCTTTTCGTCAAATGTCAAAAAATAAGAAAAATTACAACTAATAACCAAGTTTCAACTAAGTTGCATTTCCAAATTCTCAAATCTGAAAATGAAGCCGTCATTGACAAATTGGTCTAATTTTGACGTTTACAAAATCTCCTCTTCGTTAGTTTTTAATAGCTATCGTCACTTTCAAACTTTACGTAGACTTTGTACAAATACGCTGCAAAATAAAAGGAACCGGCCTGATCGGATGACTCGTAGCATATAGCTGCCACGGGAATGATCGGTCGAGAAAAATAGTTTTATTGTGAGAAAATTTTTTTGTTTTGAATTTTGGTAGCGTATCTGTCATCGTTTCAGTTAAATGATAGAATGGCACAACGAGAATTTTGAAGAGAATCAGTTTCATCATTTCATGAAATGAAGCTTCATTTTTCAGTATATCTTCATCATAAAAAACTGGCAGAAATATATCCAAGCTCAGAAAGCTATAAATTGGTCAGACAAATATGGTCTTTCCTCTATTTTTTGATTTTAAATTATTGTTATACTTAATGGTAAAATTTTAAAATATGCCCTAGACATCCTGCAAAGTTTTTTAATGTTTATTGTTTGAGCAGTTTGTTGATACTCACTTATAAATTCTTTTTAAAGCGCGATTTAAAAAAAAATTGCCTGCCGCGCTTTTTCTTTTTCTAATTTTTTCCTCCAAACTACCAACGGAAACCATTTTATACTTTGTGCCAAAGATGCACAGAGTATATTAGGTTTGTATGTAATAGGGAGAACGAATCATTTCCGACCCAGTCTGAGTTTACGGTAGCCGCTTGTGAAATCTGGATTTGGAGTCGTAATGTGGCAATTCGCCCTTTTTATTTCCACAGAGCCTTTCTATGAAAATCACCGTAAAATCTTTTTGTAATATCTTAGGCCGCAGATCTATCTATTCTGAAAAGCACATTGAGATCCTCACAATCTTAATTTTTTTTATTGAGTCCTTAGCCAATGCCTAGATCCGCCACTGACTGCTACAACATGTAAGCTCCTTGAACAGGAGCATGAACCAAAACACTACACAAAAAAAACGTTGGTAATGTAACATTTTTCATTGGTAAATTCACCAATTTACGTTTTAAGTTTTCCATTTAATAACAAATGTCTGCACTTTTGATTTTTGTATATAAGGAAAAATCAAATTACTGCGCACTGCTGCGCGCTGGTTGCCTGAATACCATATTCGGAAAACAACCAATTAAATTAACTTACATTTTTAGTTGAAAAACTTTTCTTACTCTGTGATGATTCGAACTCGGTTCCTTTGCACTGAAATCTGGACTGACGTTCCAGACGACTGGGCCACGCCGTGCGTCGAGCAGGCAACTAAAGCACCTAATTTTGAATAGGACCTGATGTGTTCGACTTGCATAATTGCCTGCTTGTTTCTCAGTTTTTTCCCTCCTCCCATATAGCGTATACGAGCTGCGAAGAAAAAATCAAAATTGTTAGCATTTTGAAATCAAAGGGATAGTTAAGTTTAAATGACTTTTTGTCTGGAATATACGTTGAAATTGGTGAAATCAACAAGAAAATCACTAAATCAATTTTTAGTCAAAACGAAAATGTTACATTTACAATTTTTTTGTTTGTTTTAATTAGTGCCACTTACTTATTGGAAAAAGGATCAGTTCACAAAATGACCTGATATTATTATCACTGGGCAATACAAAGGTTTCAGACTTCTCTAAATAGCACTTAGCAACGAGTTCTAGATAGTAGAAGAAGTGCTGCTGCTGATTCTAGAAGATTTTCGTGTGCTAAATTAAAATCTGTTTTTGGAAAATATGCCACAAAGTCGAGATTTTTAGAAATTTAATACACTGAGGGAAAAATTTTCTGAAATTTGTATATTTACACTTTGAGTTTAACATTTTTTCATTCAGCAAGAATCCCCAAATAGAGCACCCACCAGTTGGGCTCTGAAAAGCCACGAATTATATTAAACTGTTTTTGTAAATTTTTACTTACGCTGGGGGGACTTAAACTCGGGGCCCTTGGACTGAATACGATAGATGCGTTTGAACCCCTTCCCGCCAAAAACCCCCCGGGGGCGGGCCAACCCCCCTTGCGTCTAACATACTTCTCTTATTGAATTGAATCTTGTAATTCTCAAGTTCGGATTCCCTGGATAATTCCATATAAAAGTGGCATTGGAAAATTGATGTTTCAATATGTTTTCAGTTAAATAAAAGTGCATAGTAATTGATTTTAATACAAAAATATTATACTAAAATCAAATATGATTATTTTAGTTTTTATTAAGCGACTTTTTCTTGAGTGCAGTTTCAATGGAAAAAGTTTTAAATCGATATGCAAATGCTAATACAAAAATCTCTAGCCACTTTCGGGATACCCCCGAATATCTTTGTTTCCAATTAGCTTAATTTTATAAGCCTCAGTTGCACATTTGAATCCCCTAGTTCTAACATCATCATCTACTGCATCAGCTCCATTGTAGTTACACATGTACATTTGGTATCCCCTATATACTCCCCATACCACACACACCTATTCTGTGCATGCACCCCCACACACTTAATTATGATTTACTTGCAATGCAAAAAAGGAAATTTTTACGGCAACTGCGCAGCAATAAACTGCATAATGTATAGCACATAGGCCACACCCATTTCACTCAAAAATTGAGAAACTCATTTCCTTCCCTATGCTAATGCCTGGACAAAAATTGCAGGGGAAAGGCGCAACAACAATACAAATGCATATGGGAAAAGATTTTCTGATCAGAATGCACAGGGCGACAGCCAATACGTTCCACAGCACTCAAATGCGACAGCAGGGTAGTTGCATGCATGTGTGTGTGTGTGAGTGAGAGTTGGTGAGTGAGTGAGTGTGATTGTGAGCCCCCCTCGAGAGGCAACAAAGAATATAAGGAAATAGGAAAAACTAACTGCCGTTTGCCGTTGCAAATCATAAAGCATATCCACAACACAGAACGTAGAGAGAGTAAGTGAGTGAGTGGGAGAGAGAAGAGAGAGGGAGAGAAGGAGAGAGCGAGAACGCGACAAACTCTTGCATATAACGGTTTGGACTGCAATCGTTTTTACTTTGAGCTGTCAGTTGCATTCGGCTAACGAAGCAAGAAGGTCGGGTCTATAACTCCTTGTCAGTGAATAAGGTCGGGTTTTGACGTGTGTCTCTGTGTGTGCGTGACTATTTGACTACAATTTGAATTTTGTGCATAAAATTTAAGAAATTTTCTTGTCATCAAAAATGATGTTGCTGCAGCAACAACAACAACAGCGTCTTTGGGATGCCACCAGCAGTACAACAACAACCACAACAACACAAAGTCAACAGACGACCACAGCAACAACAGCTGAAAATGCAACACCACAACATTCATGTAAGTTTTGCAGGGTTGCCTATATATGCAAAAAGGAAATAAAGCTTCACCAGAGTTGACAGGTGCTTAAGTGAAAGACAATGACAGCTGACAATAAAACCAGGATATGGAAAAGCAATCAATTATTGAACACAAATTTATATCCTGTTTCGGCTTACGCTTCAGATTGTGCGTATTCGAAATGGATAAATCTATTCTTTATCCATAAAAGGGGGAGATAATTTTTTGTAAGATAAGCTTTTAAAACCTGATTAAGTAAAAATTTTAAGCTCAAGGACCATTACCTAAATCGATTTTTTTACCTAAAGATCATTTAGCAAGTCTGTTTCCAAATAATATGGAAATTGAAACAGATTGTACATCGCTTTTTAGCGTTTTTTACTCGCAGAGTAAAAGGGGCAGATCAGAATCAAGTGCCGTCTGTATGAACACCTTGATCTCAGAGACAAGAAGAGCTAGAGGAACCAAATTTAAAATGTTGACTCCTAATCTCTGCAGGCAAATCAAGTTGGTTTCCAATTTTTTTCGTTTTTTGAGTAAATAATAAAAAACGTTGCATACTTTTTTGCGTTTTCTTAAGGAACACAACTTTTGTCATATGTCTGTTCACATAATGTTCTTAATATGAAGTCTACACAGAAAAAAAACTTAAAGCTCATATTAATATTCACAGGTTAAGAGAAAATATTAATTATTTCATATCAATATATATGCATTTAGTCCGAGTGTGGAATTAGATCTTGAGAATTGCAAGCAGGCAATTATGCAAACATTTTCTATACACATCTGAATCCCATTCACTATAAGTAAGCTTTTAGTTGCCTCGACTCAGACGCGCGGCGTGGCCCAGTCGTCTAGAACATCAGTCACATCGATTTCAGTGCAGGGAACCGGTTCGAATTCTTACGGAGAGTAAATAAAAGTTTTTCAATTAATTAATATAATTACTTTTATTCGTTGTTTTTCGGAATAACAAAATTATTGAGGCAACCAGCAGTGCGCAGTAATTTGTTTTTTTTTCCTTAAATACAAAAATCAAAAGTGCAGACATTTGGTTATTAAATGGAAAAACTTTTGGGCGAAAATCAAAGACGTAAATTGGTGAATTTACCAATGAAAAATGTTACATTTACCAACGTTTTTTTTGTGTGTACTATCAGTAAATCAGTTCTACATATATACCTGGTTACTGTTACTCATAAATCGTCTAAGAAGGTCCGTTTAACATGGGTTTGATGTCAAAATATTACTTTTCTTCTATTGTTCTTTCAATACTTTATAGGATTTGTGAAGAAAATTAGGATTACCTTGAGGTATTAAACCAAGATCTGCAAATTTTTTTCAAATATTTTGAAAATATTGTAGGAGCTACCGAAATTTAAAAAGCTATCGAAATTTGTTTTATAATATGAAAATTATATGACTTTCATATCAATTATAATTTGAAATTCGAAAAACGGAAAGCGACGTCATGCTCATTTTAGCTGTGAGAGAGTAATTTGTGGTGCGGTGAGGTGCAGGGTTAGTGTGTGAGAATGCTGTGTAGGTTCAATATCGTATTGATGTTTTCGAACATATTAATTGAATCTTAGTCATATCAAAAAATGTCGAATAGACTGACATTTCATATCAATTTTTTCTTCGGTGTACTAAACAATTCTTCCCCTGAGTAACTGGTATATCGAAGTCGGGCAGGACCGACTATACCTATTTTTTAATAGAAACTTCTACGACCCCATAAACTGTACATAATCTGGAACTGCATAATAGTTCGTTTGTTTGCCGTTTCTATGTTTTTCCTCTAGCTTTATTGTTGTCCTGAACCAATCGAACTGAAATATTTTACCATTTTTTGTGTCCGTACATATAAAGAAACACCATATTCATCATATCTCAGTTCAAATAAGTTTTTCTTTCTTTTAAGTTAATTGAAATGTTCGTCAAAACCTTGAAAGGTTTGTTGTATAACAGAGATGCTTAGAGCCAGGTTACGGCGACGTAGCCACGAATAAAAATGAAGAAACTGTTTCTGAAGCAGCAAAAACCACAAGAAATAGAAAGAAAACCCCGATTCTATATTGTCTGGTGATGTGTCTGTGTGATCGTGGCTGTCTGATGCTCACAAAATAATATTACACTACATTAAGGCTCGATTTCGCTTCTTCTTTATAGAGAAACTAGCGAATAACCCGACGCGCTTCGATGCTCCTTCAACAGTATAGAACCAAACTATATAAGATATAATAACGTAGAACCCTGCAATCGAACTTTGCTGATGGGTTTTCCCCTCCCACCCACCCACTACCAAATTTTCCGGGCATTTTCACACCTGCGGAATAACCAGTTTTCATTTTCCGACATGGCAAAATCACATTTTTTAATTTATTTTTATACTCTGTCCTTACAAACCGAGTTTCAAGCCAATCGGATGAAAAATAGTTTTTTCATGCAGAATTTTCCGGCAATTTTTCCGACCGTTGGGTCAAATTTTCCAACTTCGGAAAATAACATTTCAAACTGTTTCGTATTTTATCATAACAAACCAAGTTTAAAGCCAATTGGATGAAAAATAATTTTTTGCATGCAGAATTTTCCGGCCGTTTTCCTCGTGGGCGGATTTTCCAAAATCGGGAAAACACGTGTCGAATTATTTCGCGTACTATGCTTACAATCCAAGTTTCAAGTCAATCGGATGAAAAACAACAGTTTCTCCATACAAACTTTTTCCGATGCTTTTCCGACTTTTCCGGGTGGAATTTTCAAAACCCCGTCTTAGTGCGCACTTTTCACCACTAACGGAAACTCCTGTCCAAATTTTCAGCCCTTTATCTCTTACCGTTTAGGCTGTGCGATGATTGGCAATCAGTCAGTCAGTCAGTGAATCAGTCAGGGCACTCTCTTTTATATTTATAGAAATAACTGAGTAAATTAAAGATTATCTGGCACATCAGCAGCTATTAAGAACATGAGAAATATATTTTTTGTTGCGTTCGATTTAGGCCCCTTCCTAAGAGAGAGAAAGATGTTGTTGCAATTTACCTTGACTTGTGCTATGCACGCTGTGTGCATAGGCCGTGGGCACCCCGAAGCTAGCTTTACGTTTTTTTGTTAATGTTACACAAATTCTATAGATTAAGGTGTTTTTAATATGCATTATTTATTGTCGATATTTTTCCTAATCTTAAGATCGATAATGTGAAAGCAAAGCTAACTTCGCCAATTTTCGCAGATCAGTTTGAAAACATATAAAATTAATAATGACCGAGTTGAAGAACGCTAACATTGAAAACAACAAAGTTTTTTTTACAAAAATCAATTTTCCAACCGATTGTTTCTATGGCAGCTACAAGAAGTAGTCATCTGCTCCGGACAAAAGTAGACTCAGTGCAAAATTGGGAGATTCACACTAAATCAGCTTTTATTGAAATAAAATGACCTTGAACTACTTGAGCTATTGAAGTTTTGAAAAAATATTTTCAAAACCTCAAAATAGAGAATAAATAGGTCTGAACATTCAAAAAGCCTTAGCCTTAGTTCACCTGGCTGGAATTTTTTGGATGGGTTACAAGTAGTAACTTACCACCCAAGGGACTCTACTAAACCGCCAGACCACACTTAAAGAAGTATAAAATATTTGTACATATAAATGATCCGATTTAATTTGACTCTACGTACTTTACTTTATTAAGTTCCCTATAAAATTTTTGATTGTTGAAAATAAGTCTGGCCAGGCAGTGAAAGGGCCAATGTTTCAAGCCCTTAGTGTAGCTTGAAATTTTATAATCAATCTCCTTGTCAGATAAGTTGAAATAAAATTTTCCGAATAAAAACTTCTAATATCAATCAGTTTTTACCTTCCTTGTCTCACCATCTATTACGCGGAAAAGACGCAGTGCTTGTTTAGAGTCGAAAAATGGGCCATCGATGACGAGTTCTTACAAAGTTGTCAAATGGATCTGAAAGTATGCAAAGTGGGTTAAACAATAAATACATTTTCCCATATATCAGATATATCAATAAATATAAATAAACATTTCCAATTAATTGCTTTAGGGGCCACACCCAAGTTTTGTACTTGTTTTAAGTATTTTCGTTCTCATTTCTATTTTTTTGCCTTAAATTCAAACTCTCTTTTTGACCACTTAGTTTTTACAAAACTGCGATTATTTTAATCATTCAACTGTTCCCAATTTTAGGTCGGTCCTTTTCATTTTGTGTAAATTCTGATTTTTATATACACTTTTATTTCTTTGTACCTGTTACGCATTTCAAGCACTTTCTCCAGCAATACATTTTCTAAAAAAGAGACAAATTCACATACCCAGTGGGTACTTTGCCTTTAAACAAAAAGGCCGCAGATGATGATTACACGCCCACACATTAGAGAGAGCAAAGGAATAGAATAGAGGAGTAAAATAACCAAAAGATGCATACAATTTCCCTATCAGATTCTACAATTTCAAGGCATTTTGCAATAGTTTTAATGTCCTGCTGATGTTGTCCTTTTGGCCAGCTGCCTGCTTTGAATGTGGCTGTGTCCCACTGAGAGAGCGTGTGATCATCGCATTCTGTTTTGTGTGTTTACATTTGCATCCTGGCAGTGTCCCTTTTACTTTTTACCTGTCTTGTGCGTTTCAGGTATTTTTTTCTTTTTCTTTATAAAAAAAAATTATGAAGAAAAAATTAAATGTTTGAGGCGTGCAATTTTCTTTAAGAAAATAAAAAAACCAAAAAAAACTAGCCACAAAAGCCAAATTATGTGTAATTACCATTAAGCTGAAGGTTTTAGGAATTTGTGTTTTGACACCTTCACAAAGACACAGGAGCAGACATTCTGTCACCCTCCCCACTCATTCTTAACTTGCCCCAACTCAACGAAAACCCATTACCAACCACAAAAACTGTCCAACAGAGTAATCTGTATATTTATATTGCCGCTGGACGAAACACTGGACATTATGCACAAGGATTCTCTCTACAATATATTGTCGTAAAAATATGTTGCGATTTTTTCTTCTTTTCGTTGCCAGTGTCCTGCCAAGGATACTACTTTGTTTACGCCCCGGGGGAGCTATAAATTTAATATCTACTTTGCAAAACAAAAAACCAAATGGCACAAAAAACTGTCATTGAGGATAAGCCAACCAAAAAAAAAAATAAAATAAAATGTGCCAAAGAGGGACTTTGGGTTATTCTGTAAGGATTTTGTTTTGCGGACTTTAGGAATTTGTTTAGCAAGTGGAATTGAGGGCTTAAGGTGTGAATTTGTGGGGCAGGCAAAAGGGAGGGAAATTATGGAAATTTGATTATTTTAATATTAAGCTGGTTCAAACAAAGGCATTTAAAACGTGAATGTTTGATGGACTCAAGTGAATTCAGAAGTTTGGAGAGAAATTAATGAAGCTCTTTTCTATATCGAACTTTGTAGAGTTTTTCTTTAACTCATCTGACCAAACGAATTGTGGATAAAAAAACCCACAATTTCACCGCAATCAACATTCCAGAAATCGGTTCAATCTGTTAAAAGCAAAGCAGAATGCTCCAAAAGCGTGAAGTCACGGCTTGGGAAAGAAACTTTGTCCTGTGAGTGCATACTTATGGAATCTGAGGAGATTTTTGCATGACACAAAAACTTACGATTTAACACGATGTGTTAGCTCAACCTTGACTTAATCACTATTAAAGACAACCCAACTCTTGCTACAGACAAAGTTTACAGTAAATTAACTGCAAGACCACCAAAAACGAAACTCTCGTAAATCTTTTCCTGCTTAACTATACTCCAAATGCTGGATATTTAAAAATATGTCTAGTTGTTCCGAAATTTCCATGAGTCCCGAAACAAGCCAAATTTTATGTGAATTTTTTCATGGACTCTTAAGGACTTTTCTAGTGGAAGATAGAAAATTGTATTAAACTATCTTTAAATTTTGCTTAACAGTATTAAACTTCATTGTTCAACTACGTATAACCTTATAAATTTTCTACCCCTTTCACTAAATTTTTTTGGAATAATACAATTGTGATTTGGCTACCTTTGTAATTGTAGATGGATGTTAAACCGGCTCGAGGCCAAGGTGATAGAAAGAAAGATGTTCTTTTTTCATTCGTTATATTTCGGTTTTTCTTCGGCAATCGTTTTCAGGGCAAGACTACAAAAATATACACCAATATTAAACATAATTTAACAAAATTCACAAAAACAGTTTACGAACAATTTTTACACGTCTGCACTGTGTAACGTTGAGTCTTAAACTAAATTTCAGTTCGCGAGTAGGTGTCTGTATAAGTCAGCGCAGTTTTCAGTATCCGTTTTGTAGTTGAGTCTTCTGTCTGTTGGTGTGTTTATGTTGTGCAGCATCTCTAATGTGTAGCGCTTGTTGTAATGCTGCTCTTGATGTAGTGTTGTCATGTGAATTGAATGAATTAGAAAATTAGGAATTATCTACTTAATGGAAAATCAACAAGATAAATTTTTGTTTTAAATTTTTATCAAAATATTTTCAATTTTTTTTAAATTCATAAATAATTTTTATTTAAAAAATCATAAAATAACCCTTATTTTATTAAAAATCTAAAAATAAAAGTTATTTTTCAATTTTTATTAAAAAATCTAAAAATAAAAAGCTGTAATATTATATTTTTGAAATCCGTCAGGGTTATTAGCAGGGATGCAAACCGCTTCTGAACTGAACCAAATCGTAACCAAACCGCTAATTATAACTGACGAACCGAACCGCAAACCGAACAAGCAAAACAAGATTCTTTCGTCACCTTCTTCTGAAGGCATGGCTAATATAAGCTGTGAGAGATTAGTATGGTATGACCTGGTGTGGTGCAGAGGTTATTGTGTGGGACTGCAGTGCGGGAGGTGTGGTATATTATTAATTTAATCTTAATCATATCAGATTAAAATTGATTTGAAAAAAATCGAATTGAGTCATACATATCAATTTTTTCTTGGTGTACTAAGTTGTACAATTTTTTACACCACTTTCAATATGTGTTTTCTAGATTTTCAAGACTTACAAGACTTTCTACTGGCCCCAGGTATGAAATGCAAAAACAGTAAAGAAGGCGATCCATTTTAAAAAATTCTAATAAAAATGTTCAACAACATTCATTGCATACTTATGGAGAGTACAAAATGTTGTCACTTCGAAAACATTTATTTGAAATGGTATTATTATTATTTTAGCTTGAAAAAATCTTAGAACTATTTGTGATTTATTTTTTAAAGTAAGTAAGTTAAGTTTAAGTAAAAGCCTATTTCCACTGGCTTCATTTCTTATCATTTTCATTTTTCAGACTTTTGCCGTTTCCATTGACAAATTGTAATTTTTTTGACATATACAACGATACGTTGTCAAAAACAGCTGAAAAGTTTGATTGGCGCCTATTAGCCACTTTCAAAATCAAATGGACTTATTGGAATATTTTGCAAAATAATTACATACGCGTCATGACAGCAATTTCGCGGGGCAAACGCATTGTTATCACCCTGAATTATCAGCAGATATCTAAACACACAACTTTTTTTGACTAATTAATATTTTAAGCAAAATCGCGACTATTTTTTAAATTCAAATAAACAATTTATTGGTGATGACACTTTCTGTTTCCAGAGAGTAGCGAGTAGAGAGTAAAGAGTATTTTTTATACAATGCCAAATTTCTTCGTGGAGAATGCCATAAATTTTAAGAAATGAAAGAAATGAAGGCCAAAATGAAACAAGAATTTGTATGGAAGAAATGAAACCATTTTCTTCATTTCTTTACATTTTAAAAAATTAGCTTTATTCTTTGCTGAAATAGGCTACAAAGCCTAAAAGAATGCAATGTTTTAGGATATTCTGATACGTGAAAAACTTTACGTAAATTTAGCTTAAAACATTAGATTAAATTTTTGTATAATAAATGTTGAGGCGTCAGAGCGCTAATTTCTGGATAATTACAAAAAATTTGGTTTAAAAAAGTGTAGCATACTTACAAAGACTCTGATTGTAGTTTTGGAAAATATGTTGATTTTTTGTTTTTGTTTAAAAAAATGTTCATTTGTAAAAAATTTTAAAACGAAGACCACATTGATGGAGAAATCGACACAAGTCGTTGAATTACAGAAATTTTTTTGGTGGTCACAATTATATCGACCTATTGTAACTTATTTTTGCTCGTTTTTTTTTTTAAGATTTGGTTTAAATCAAATCACAATTTACTTTTTAATTCAAAAGCGAGTTGAAAATGTACCATCTTTGACTTTGAGTATGGCCTCTCAATGTCAGACATCTTTAAAAATGTCCTGTCCAAATTTCCACCTAATGTCTAAAAAATGTCCACAATTTGAAGTACAAATGTCAGAATATTGACCAAAAAATTAGATTTCTGGCCCAAAATGCAACGATCAAAATCTGAAAATTAAAATGGCTTAAACTATTGAAAAAGAAAACAAATCAGCTCTACCTTAGTTTTCGGATTTTTCAAATTTTCTTTATGGTATAATTATGCACAAAAAACGCTCGTTGGCAAAATTTGTCAAATAAACTTCATTCATTGCCCTCAAATAGTTTCATTTAGCATAGCGAATTTTCGTTTAATGCTCGCACTTTGCACTTCTTCTACTTTCTGAAATTTTACCCTCATTTCCTTGCATTTAGTTTTTTTTTTTTTTTTTTTTTTTGCATTAAGCAATGGGCCCTAAAAAGTTTATAACGTCCAGCACTCCAGACGACGACAACAACAGCAGACAACAATTTTTGCATGTTACGCTCCAGAAGTATAAAAAGTAAATACTAATGGACATTTTACGAGCCAACAAGGCAAAGACAAGAGTCGAGTCCATCTATCTATCTACTCCCCTACCCCATTAACAGAAGATGTGTCAGTGACATTCGTTGACCAACCATCACCTCCCAATATTTCTTACCATTTTACAGCATGCACACGAGTTTTGAACGTGTCATTTGCATTTACTGCACTTTTTATATGCTCGAGGGAAAAATTATTAAAAAAAATTATTTCTTTTCAATTTTGTTTTTTTGTTTATTTTTTGCAGTTATGCGACACATGTCCAATTCACCAACGCCGCCATCACCGCTACGATCTTTATCAGGTAAACATACATACATACATACAAACATATGTTCGGTGGCTAATCCTTTGGCAGCATTCTGTTGGCATGTCCTTGGGCTCGTGGTTAGAACGTGGGCTACTTTGTTGGCGGCACAAAATTGATTACTCACACGAGCTACGTTGGCTATACATTTATTGATGGAACGAAGGAAATTTTTATAGTTTTTCTGCAACAGCAAACCAACCCCACAACCAAAATAAGGATTGAGCAGAGGATGAGGATGCGGATGAGTATATGAGTTGTGCGTGTCAGTTTGGGCTGGGCCTTAGGTAGACAGAGAAATATAGGTGCTGGGTATCTGCACGTGACTAAAGTGTGACTGCATCGACAAGCGAATGCAATAAGAACATTTTTGATGAATGAAACACAAATGGCTTAAGAAAATTTAAAGATTAAAGGGAGAATCGAAATTGGAATGCAATTGAAAAGGTATAAAGTTGATGGAGAATGATAGTAGATCATTATTGTCACATTAGAGGGGGAAATTGTTTAATTGATACCGGCCCCTAGGGCCGGCCGAATAAAGAGAGCACACTGTGAAAAACTGGAGTGACTAGGGTTCACCTGGTTCCTTCCACTGCTTTATACGTAAGCACCACCAGAGCACTTTTACAGCGCCTTCTACTTGTTACTAAGCTTATCAAACCAAAGGTTTTGGGATCAAACTTTGGTTCATAGCTTCATAGATCGTTAATAAAGATCTTATAGATAATTTTTTTTTTAAACAGGAAGCATTTCTACAAGGTTTTTGATACGTCGAATCTTGTATTGTCATTTTAAAAATTTGACTTTGATTTAAATTCTCTTCGGAAATATGAAATATTTCGAATTCGACCAATAGATGGCGACACTACTGTGGCAGCGAACTTTCTTTTGGTCATAACTTGAGTATTGTTCAATCGATATTTTTCTGTCCTTCAGCAAATCATAAATAATTTCGATTACTAAAAATCCCACAAATTAATCTTAACTTCAATTTAACCCTTCCGCACATAACCCTTAATCAACCACATTTCATGCCTTTTCACCGTTTCCTTTACGAGCATTTCAAAGTATATGCCTTGTTGTTTGCATTCAACAAAACGCCCTCAAACCGCCCCCAGGCTAAGTCCCTTAAAACTCCTCCATGCATCCAATCAAAACCCCTGATTATAATATCAATCAACAGCCACCAAATATGCCTTCCCAATTTCAACTTTTAAATTACCCCTTTAAACACAACCACAACTACAATTAGCTTCACGCAACCTAATCCTCCTCCTGACTTCAATTTGAATAACCAGGCAACAAGTTGGTGTTGGCCCTTAAAAAAAAAAACCCACAACGACAACCCTTCAATTTTCACACCTCAACGCTATTCAAATGATATGGTAAATAAGGCACCCAAAGGCGCTTAGGGGAGAATCAACAGTTGTTTTTTATGAAGGCGCAACCCTTTTTCCTGTTTTTTAAGTGTCTCCCTAATGTTGTGACACATTTGAATATGCATAATGGGTGTATTTTGGGGTTGTACCGCGCACCCTAATTTATGTAAACCAATAAAAATGCAAGTTTAATTGTCAAATGCCCATCATGCATATTTTGGGCCACCCTGTTAATTTGGCTCTTATTTAAATTTCCACAAAATTCGTTAGGGGTGGTTTTGAGACATGTTTTTGCATAGATTAGTTGCACTTTGTTAGGGTCGAGTGAGGAGGAAGAAAGAGGAAGGGTCGTTGTTATATAATTGTTGGCAATCATTTAAATGCGCAAAAAGGGAAATTTACATTTTGACAAATTGCTGTTGTTGTTTTTGTTTGTACAGAAGAGGGTCAGTTTTAGGGGTCGTCAGGGGGTCAAAAGTGCATGCAAGCCAAATATGTAAAGAGAGGATGATCTTTGTTGTAGTTCGGGGGTTAGTTAATTGATTTTAGGGGGTGATGCTGAAGTATGCGTGGGTGGTAGGAAGAGAATAAATGGGATCTTTTGTCAGAAGATATTTAAATGCGGGTATTCAGAATCAAGTTTTTAGGGGAATATTTTATTTTATAGTATCAATAATATGACTATGGGTTTTAGGTATCAATACATATAAATCGTTACTTATAACGAATAAGGAGGCTCATAATGAATAATGGACACTAAAAGCATACACAGCTTCTACAATATAGAACTAGCTGACACAAATCTCGGCGCATCTGGCAGACTTTGTCGTTCTGAGTTCTTATACGCGCCTGGTCTGTTCCCAAGTCCCAGACATATAATATTTTTAAATTTTAAAAAAAAAAAAAAAAAAATGTTCATCTTTAAACAGGCAGTAATTTGCCCAAATTTTCTTAAAAATTTCTCTCAATAGCCATGATTAGAGATTTGGCACAACTTAAAACTTAAACTATGGTTCCATACGTTGGCAATTTGATCAAAAATAGCCGAAAAGTTTCCCTAAGATGGCATATTTAGTAAATTTTTCATCAAAATTTGGGCGAAATTTTGGCCCTATGGTATCTTATCTAAAATTATATTTGTCTTGTCTTTTCATATTAAAAAATGCTGATTGTTTTTCATCTTAAAGTCGAGTATAAGCAATCTAAATTCGAGATTGATTGACTAAGAAAAACATTGAGAATATAATCTTTTGTTAAGATAATCTGGTCTTGGTCGAACTCTGACTCTGTTTCTCGTTGATTCAAGATTATATTCTTGATTTTAGAATGATTTTTTTCTCAGTGTAACTTAAAATTATTTCAAAAAGGGTCAAAAACGGGAGGAAGGGATTTATTTCACGATAGACTTTGAGAACAATTTGTCATTATTAGTTGGGTGCAGCAAATAAATAGTACTACACCAGACACGTTTACATTTGTTAGAAGTTGACAGACCCAACAAAAAAATATCATCAATATCAGCATACCAGTACCAATATTTTCCATATTTCCAAATTATTCTCTCTATAGATTAGTCACAACACACGTGCAAAGTCTATCAATATTTGCAAACTTTTTTTTAATTAGTCAGTACTGCACCTAATCAGTTGACTTTGACTGCGGGCCAAAAATTAACCGGCTTCTAACCGGATTCTTCTTATCTTATATGCAGTGGATTATAAAACAAATATAAATAGTTGCGATGTCAATAGTACGCTCAAATAAATAATTCTTTGAATCAAGTAAATTACTCTATTAAAACAAATGAAGAAAATATTTCGCAAGCCACAACAACCACAAGAAATAGAAAGAGAAATTGATTATTCCCTCCGAATTTGTTCAAACGAAATCATTCGTCCCCCAACAACAAAATCTAAGGAAATGTTCATCCTGGCCAGTGCGAAACCTGGTCACACTAATTGCCGACATTTTTATGATTGGCAGAGTCTGGTCCACACTAATTTTTGAAAACGGATGAACCAGGATAAACGGGTCATTTCAAACGGGTGCAGTCAACAGGTGCAGTTTACCTGATCTGACCAGTTTATCTAATCTGACCAGTTTATCTACACTTATTAAAACGGCACCTGGTTAAATTGTTTTCAAAAATTAGTGCGACCAGATTATGATACTAAAAAAATGCCAAAATTAGTGTGACCAGGTTTTGCGGTGGGCCAGGATAAACATTCCCCACTACTTATCTATATTGAAGACGAAGCATACATATCATTGTTGGTGTTTTCGAATTTGCATAAGGCATAGGAAAGAAAGAGAAGAGAGGACATATATGAAGTAGTTGTTAGGCTTAGGATTTTGATGTAAACTGTGTGTTTTTGTAAAAGTGCATTTGCACGCTGATGTAGCTATGCGCTTCTGTGTAAGCGCCTATATGCGCTGCGTTTTCTATGCGCAAAAAAACAACAACGAATGCGCGGTGTGCGCATAACCTGAGGGCACCCCTGATTTAGGACTACTTTATAAGCTAACAGCTAGCTTATACTTGCGTAAATATGTATATGGGCCGATAAACAAAAATAGTAAAGAACCTTCCCAATTTAAGGTTAAATAGATTCAAAAATTAGGAAAACATTGCTAGAATCAGTTGGTTTGGAATTGTTAGGAGCAGTTTCATTTTAGGGGTTTTAAGGCTTTCTAAAGCTAAACAAAATATATTTATTTGTTATTTTGCTAAAACATTTGAAATAAAATAAAATCTTTAAATAATTTAATCAATTTGTCAAGAAACACATTTGATAAGTTGTGAAAGTGAAATTTTCATTTGTTTCTGGTATTGTGACCTTATTTCCCTTAACTCTTTAGAAAAAAAGTGCTCTCGTCTTTAGGCTCGAATGGCACTTTCAATTTTTAGGAACAATTTTAGTTACAACTTTCCGCCTTTGGGGAATAAGTATACGGGACTAACCTTTATTTTCAAAATTTGTAGCACTTGTTCATAAAATATCTTCTGTTTCAATTTACAAATTAAGTGTTTGGGAGTATGGAAACTAAACTATACAACTCCTTAAAGAACAAACCAAACTTTAACAGATCGAAGAATCGAAACTGAATTAAAGAATCGGAAACTGATTTGAACGGATCTTTTGCTGAATTTGTGTAAAAGTTTGGTTAACGATAATTCATCAATGGGAACACTCGGTTTTTGATCCGAAAAACAAGCGTTTCTGAGACAATGGACGAACATTAAACGAATCCTAATTTAAAGTATGTTTTGTTGCCCATTAAAAGTTCTATTGAAAACAAATTGGGAGACCTTTTCACAAATGGTAGTGTAATTGTGTGGTATAAGCAAAGATTTAGAGATATTATAAGAGACGTATGTGAAACAAAAAACGATTGTTTTTTGGGGGTGACTTTCGGAACCCAATTTTTGCTTCTCGCTGCCTTTTCGAGAGATACATATATACGTTTTTAGAAATTAGCCATACGGCTGAGAGAAAAATTTTAGACTTAAGATGTCGCATGTGACGCAAAAAGCGATTGTTCTTGGGAGCTGACATTGGATCCCAAAAAAAAAAGTTTGTATGAGATGCGGTTTCTATATGTAGTGTCTTTGGTATAAGCAAACTTATTTATTTAAGACGCCATTTCGCCAGTCAACCAAACACTTTCTGTTCAACCCTTAATTCTGTTCAAACATCGAAACCTATATTTATTTTTTCCCCAAAAAATTTTGAGTTTCATTTGTTGGCATTTCACTTTCATATGCAGATTTTTGTGATAACTTTTTCTGTCATAATTGGATTGCCTCTTTATCTGCACATACTTTCTCTTCCCGTATCTTTTCTATGAATCACCAAAACCAAAACTACGCACTTTACTTGAAAATGCAACCCCTAAAAATGCATTGGGTATAGTATAAAAAGGAGTGCCAAATTTACCAAATCGAAACAACAGGGCAACACTTCATTTGTCAGTGGAAAACATATTCACACATTGCCATTGTAATAGGACGACCAGGACATCTGCTCCTGCATCGCATATAAATATATACACATACACACGGAGCGAAGGAGAGACAAAACGCAGCATCACATGGGATCGCAGCACCTGGTTTGGGCTAGCACTGCAGGCGCATTGAGTTACAATGAATTTTGGCAACTTGCTCCTGCAGCTTCTTGACTTTACCTTTTCTGTTCAACAATGCAGCAGGAGCAGCAGCTTTGAACCCTTTTTTCTCAGTCATTCTTTATCCAATCACAAGTTCCAAATTTCACTTTCAAATCCTCAACTCGTGCATTCCAAATCATCGTTACGGCAATTGTAACGAATTGTTTAAAATTTTTGGTTGGGGGTTGGTGGTAGAAATTCGTGAGGAAGGGTGCAAAATTTGGCTTGGTCTAACCCTTGGATGAATTTTTAGCTGGTTTTTTGCTAATTATATAAGTTTTATGTGGCAATGGGCTGGCTGGCTGCACATGTAAGTCATAAAAACAGCTGCCCACATGGAATTTAAAAATGAGCCACTGCACCCGCATCTAAGGGAAATAGAGGCCACTTTAATCCTTGAGACCGGGTCTAATATGAAGGCAAAAAAAGCCGCTTAAAACTATCATTTAATTAAATCGGTTTAAAGCGTTTAACTTTGTTGCCGTTGAGGTGAACTTTTACCTTTTGTTTCATGGGAACATTTGCGAGTTGACTTAAGGTTGACTAAAGGTTGAGGGTGGTTCAGGGCAATTTGATTGGTGTCTGTAAAATATCCTTTGAATAATGTTTTGATATCCTCAACTTCAAATTCCCTTACCAAACTTAGCTCATATTTCTCCTGTCGGAAGTTCTCATCTCTCATTTCAAGAAATCAATAATAATAATTTTTCTATTAAACAAAAATTATGAAATCTGAGCTGCTGCGCATATTTAAAAAAGAAAAACAAAAGATAGAAAAAGCTTCTGCTTCATCTGCTATTTGCTTGAATGTTGGGCTATTTTCAATTATTATGCATGATTGGTTTTTCAACATACTCATAGACATGTGTTCCAGAGAGCTGCTGGACGTGGATGGTGGTGGTGGTGATGGTACAAGAACCAAACATGGCCACAAAAGCGAACCCTTCCGCTTGAGCGTCTATCGCAAGTTAACCACAGGACACAGGACATAGCTGAGGACAGGATAGTACAGGACGGGCATTCAATTGGAAGATTGAATAAAATTTGACTTAAAAAGGCAAAAAAATTAGTTGCCATTAAGGGAACGACGATTGAGATACCCTAAAACACTTTGAATTTAATGTTAAATTTGTCTATGAATGACACAGAATGAAATGAAATAGGCGTTCAAACACACATTTTTGGCCCAAAGAGATGTTTTTGACTCATTTTTGAGGAACCTATTTATAGAAAAGTAAAAATTAGTTTTTATAATTACCATGCCAAATACTCTGGCTATCTTTTAAAGTGCGTGCCATTTGGTGCACGCGTTGTGAAGAATGCCCTTTACACACACATGATTTGGTTTTGACTATCTTTGATTATTGTCATGATATTTCACAGCTTTAAAATAAAGTGTCTCAAACAATTTTACGATTTTCTTAAGCGAAGATATACCTGTTTGAATACATGTGCTAGAAGTGACTTTATTTTCTATTGCCCATAAGTATGCAATGGGTTTCATTACAAAGCAGCACAGAATACTAGGAGACAAAATGAAAATACATAGTGCCAAAAGAATAATAAATATACAAGTCTTAGGTTATTTACGCAAAAAAAACCTTCCACATAAGTCATCTTTATCCCAGGAAGTTTGTGGAAGTTCCATTGGATAATTTCGGTATTTATTTGGACTTAATAGTTAAAATTTCGTAAAAAGGATATTTATAATATCCATTTAATATAAGATTGATCTTATATTTTCATCCAATGTATTCGAAAATGATACAAACGATTTGGAAAAAGAGGTTATGATAAAAATATTCATCTCAAATATTTTATGAAAATATATATTCTCCATTTTTATCCAATACCTTTTGCCATCTTTCGGTTAATCCTTGCAGGCAAAAAACTGGTCCAAGTGGTTTTTGACGTCCTGATTTGAGGTGAAGGTTCTCCCATCCAAAAAATTTTGCAGAGACCGGAACAAGTAATAGTCCGAAGGTGCCAAGTCTGGAGAATATGGTGGGTGTGGTAGCACATCCCATTCAAGCTGCAAAAGCTTTTGGCGAGTCATCAAACTTGTATGAGGTCTCAAATTTCGTTCTGTAAGAACATGAGGAACCCATATGTCAAGCTTCGAAATTAATCCTAGACGTTTCATGTGCTTGTGAACGGTCGCGTTAGACAAATTTAATCTTTCAGCAATCTCTCGAGTTGTTATTCGACGATTTGCATCGACCAACGACTTTATTTTATCCACATCGGCTTCAAGAGGCCTTCCAGGACGTGGTGCATCCTCAAGATCGAAATTGCCGGAACGAAATTTTGCAAACCAATTTTGGCATTGGCGTTCGGTCAACACATCTTCTCCGTACACATCACATAATTTTCGCCTTGCATGAACTGCATTTTTACCCTTTTGATAGTAAAACAGTAAAATATGCCGAAAATGCTGTTTTCGATCTTCCATCTTCTACATCCTTTAAAACGGCCCTTACAAGTGTGAATTTCCAAAAAAATCACTTTTTTGTGTGTTATTGTTTATTAGCTACTCAAGTTTTTCACCAAAATAGTAGCCAATAATTTTTTTAAAGATTTTAGAGCAAAACATTACTCTTTTACTTATTGTTATCCATGAATTAATTTAATTACTTTAAGACTGTATAAAATTTGTTAACATGCTAATTCATATTTTAACAAGTTGAGATCAAATTAGCGTAAAATATTATTTTTTTTTTTAAATTTTATTTTATTAATTATTTTTAAAATTAATTAATTATTTTTAACACAAAAAATTTTTACAATAAAATATTTACACTAATTTGATCTCAATAGTTAAAAAATGAATTAGCATGTTAAAATATTTTATACATTCTTAAATTGGCAACCTTTTTGCTGATAAATTACAGAATTTTCCAAAAATCCTTCCAAAAATCATTTTGTTTTTAATTCATGGATAACAACAAGTAAAACGATTAATGTTTTGCTCTAAAATCATCAGCTGCTGTCATCAAACGAAATTACTAAGTGAACAGCCCCAATAGATTATTTCTGTTAGAAATAAGCTATTAATAAGAAAATATAAGTTCATCCAAAAGAAACTCATCAAAATGGCACCATTTTGCATCAATTTGAAATTATTGAGTAAAATTTTCTCTTTAATACTTCAAGTTGATTTCGAAAGCATTAAAATGATATTTCGAGAATATCAAATTGATACCAACTTGTATCAAGTTGATACATTTTTGTATTAATTTCTTAGTATCATTTTTATACTATGTAGCTAAAATCATATTTAATTCGACATATATTTTAATTGTCAAACTTTTAGTATCACTTTGATACTAAATTTTATGAATTTTATACTTTTTTTTGTTTAATAAAATAACCCTAAAAAGTTAGACCTATAATTCTTATACAATATTTCTATATTTGTTTTGATTTATTAAAAATGTCTTTTTATTGACATTTCAATACATATGAATTCGTGTGATGTGTAGTAAGTACCTTGCCCTTTACTGATGTTGCATTTCTAACCACTCCAGATATGGGCTGTCTTTGTTTCGGTTCTCTCGCATTGAGCCCCGTTTTGGATAGGTAAACAGTTGCAGCCGCGTTGTTGTTGTAAATATATGTGCTCACTTAAAAATCCTCTTGTGCCTGAAATTGTTATTTTCTGTGTAAGTGAGTGGGAGCAATGACTTCAAGTTGCTTAAACTTACCTTGCCTTCAATCCATCGTCTGGGAGGTGTCCCATCAAAGTATCTTGTTTTCCACCATAGCTTTCTCCTCATCGAGGTACTACAGCTTAGAATCACAACACTTGTTATATGCCAAGCGTCGACAAGCATGACATTTTGAATTTTCGAACTAATATTTGTTGACATTAAAAATGTTTAGTTTCAAATTAATACTTTTTCGTGTCAATTGAAAAGGCTTAAGATCAAATTAATACCCAAAATATCAATTTGACAATTTTTGTTGGGTGTAAGCTTGTTCTTAATTATTGCATAAGAAACGGTCCTATTAGTCACTCCCTAGCTTGTATGTGGGAAAAATTTATAGAAATTTTGTAGAAAAAATTTTGGACCACTCTTTCCAGCATTGCTACGCGCATTACGCATTACGCGAGTAATGTTTGGCTTTCAAGTCTTGAATCATAGCTGGCTTATCGACGAAAACTTTTGACTTCACGTAACCCCACAGGAAAAAGTCCAGTGGTGTGATATCACATGATTAAACGCGAACGCAAAATAAGCTGCTCAACGAAATGATTTCTCCATAAACCATTGTTTCGCGCTTTTGCTGAAACCAAATGTCGCCGACATCAAGGGCTTTGATTTCAGGTAACAAAAAAGTCATTTATCATGGTGCGTTAGCGCTCGCCATTGACGGTTATGTTCTGACCGGCCTCGTTTATAAAGAAATACGGACCGATGATTCCCGCAGCCCATAAACCACACCAAACAGTGCATTTTTGTGGATGTACCTGTAGTTCGAGAGTCTCTTCGGGTCGCTCATCAGCCCATATGCGATAATTTTGTTTGTTGACGTATTCACTTAGTCAGAAATGTGCCTCGTACTTGAACAAAATTTTGCGCGAAAACAGCGGATCTTCATTGCTTGCTGTTGCAGAGCTCATTGGAGACTTTGTTGCGGAGTAAGTCTTCCCATGATGATTTGTCAAACAATCCTAAACAAAAATAAGATGACAGAATAACACCAGTCACGCGCGATATCTGAAAAAGGAATATTAAAAAAATAACCTCTTAAAGAATCACCCTTTACAAGTGAACTCTTCGGGTGTAGCAGTTGTCACATTTCACACTTTCGCATTTTTTCCATAAATAAAAAAGAAAACTGTTTCGTCCTACTAATTTTAAAATGACCAAGTTTATTGTATATTAGAATTCATTTGATAGAAAAATTTACTTTTGAGCCTATACCTATCATACCCCTTGATACTCTTTAAAAACGTTTTCTTTGAAAAGATTGAAAAACTTTGCTGGCTTTTGGTTAAAATCAAATTATGCGAGGCGCGTGTGTTGTCCACTTTTGTGGGTGGGGGGAAAGGGGATGCTACTTAAACTTCATTGAGTTGGAAAATTGAAAAGCAAAATCTATATATATATTTTTTATTAATAGTTCAACTATTCATCATCTGCTTCTTCTACTTCATTTTCTTTGCAGATTGTGGCAAAAGCTTTGAGGAAGAGGACCTGGAGCTGGGAGAAGGTGAAATGCCTCAGAACTTAAGTAGCAAGCGGAATGCCAGCGAATTGGATGCAGAAATGGAAAATGAAGTACTAAATCTAGCGCCACCTTTGAAGAAGTCTCATAAAGAAGAGTTGAAAGAGGAGCAGCAGCAGCAGCAGCAGCAAACACAGCCAACGGGCAATTTGCCCCTGCCAGGCATAAACTTTGCCCCGGAGGAAATGCATCAGGCTTTGCAGCTCCAATTGCATAACTATTTAGAAATGATGCGTCAATTGGCCCCGGAAACGTTTCCCAATCCACAGTTGGCCACACAGTTTTTGCTGCAGAATTCTCTGCAGGCTTTGGCACAGTTTCAGGCCTTGCAGCAGATCAAACAGCAGCCACTGAGTTACTCCACCCCCCTGAGTTCGTCGCCACGGAGAAGTCCTTCTTTGAGTCCAGTGCCTAGGCATACGAAAAGCTTAGAGCAGAGAACTCCACCAAATAGTTTGGGTCTTAGCAGTGCCATTATGACACCCAATACACCGAGCATGCAAAACCAGAGCACACCGAAACCCTCCAGCTTGACGGTGGCCTCTGCCATGGCCAAGCTCGAACAGTCCCCGGAAGAGACCACCGATCTGGAGGAACTGGAACAATTTGCCAAAACTTTTAAACAACGACGCATTAAGCTGGGCTTCACCCAAGGCGATGTGGGCCTGGCCATGGGTAAACTCTATGGCAATGACTTCTCGCAAACCACCATCTCACGCTTTGAGGCTCTTAACTTGAGTTTCAAGAACATGTGCAAGCTGAAACCTCTGCTTCAAAAATGGCTAGAGGATGCCGACAGCAGTGTGGCCAAGTCGGCTGGTGGTGTCTTCAATATCAATACCATGACCAGTACTTTAAGCTCCACGCCCGAAAGTATACTTGGCCGTCGACGCAAGAAACGTACTTCCATCGAAACCACCGTGAGAACCACTTTGGAGAAGGCTTTCATGATGAACTGTAAACCCACCTCCGAGGAGATAAATCAGTTATCCGAACGTCTGCATATGGATAAGGAGGTGGTACGCGTCTGGTTCTGCAATCGTCGGCAGAAGGAGAAGCGTATCAATCCCTCCCTAGATCTGGACAGTCCGACTGGCACGCCCTTAAGTAGTCATGCCTTTGGTTATCCTCCGCAGGCGTTGAATATGTCGCAGGTTCATTTGGAAGCTGGATCGGGTTCCCTGTGTGGTAGTTCCATCAGTTCCGGCGAGTGAATAGTTATTAAGTAGATAAAGTCCTTGTATATAACACTCCATATCAAGTACCCTGCCCTCCCCCCCCCCCCCCGCCAGCCATGCATACACTTACATACATATATAGAAATCTAGGCGTATCAGAACACATCCCTTACGAATTTATGAGTACATATTACATATTTATATAGCCACACTTATATAGTTCCTAGTTCTAGCTGTTGTGTGTATTATACTTTACCTTAACTTTCATTCATGTCAATCAAATCCGCATCTATAAGTGTATGCCATAGATTATAGAAGTATATATATATATATAATATATGAATGTGTATGTACCATGTATACAAGATATTGTTGTACGATGTCCAATTGTAAATTGATCTTAACACTTAGATCTAATAAAAACAAAAAACCAATATTTCAATAAAAACTATTTCCATAAATTATTTAAAAAAAAACAAACAAACAAATGTTTTGAATTTAAAAGGATGCTTCATTTAAGAGTGAAACTAAAAATACTAAAATAATATAATATATCAAAGAGTTACTGAATAACATAGGGTCCTCCAACTGAGGTTAGATCTTGTTTTTCAGATACGTGATAATCCAACCAAATCAGGACTCAAAACGGGGTTTGATTCCGAAATTTTTACTTTTTTTCACTGTGAACCAAACTTTAAATTGAACCAAATGAGATAACATAACTGCACGCCAACAAGTTATATTAAAATTATCTGATGAATTCTGTAAAAGATTTGGTCCAGAGGGATCAAAGTAGAAGGTTTAGCTCATAGTTCACATCACCTAAATTCTTAGAAAAATTCTTGCCTGTATGGTTCCATTAATAGTTCACATGCATCACAATTATTGAAAAATTTTTGTCAATTTACTGAACCTTTTATATGGAGTTCAGCAACTCGGTTTCGGTTCGCACTTTATTCATTTAATTAACTAAAGAATCATATTTTTGATACAAGTATTCATATTATTTATTAACAAAGACGGGTTTTCAGTTAATCGGGTATGTTCAAAATTTCGACGACAATTTCCGTATAAACGATCTCATTTCGTTTTGAAATCCTACAACTTCACATATCAAGTGACTTTACTTTCACTCTATGGTCACTTGATATTGTTTAGAAACTTTGACGGTTTGAAATCGACTACTGAAAGCCAAGCGAATCAAAATCGTCAAAAAATTACAATTTTCTTTTGACCTGATCAAGTAATCTCTGACATATTTGGCACTTCACATATAAACTTAAACAATTCTAATTCAAAATCCATAAGTGCATACAGAAATCTACTTCGTCTTGGAACTTACGCTATTATATAATAAACATTTAATTTTTAATAAACTCAAAAGTTGACATTTCCATTTGATTAGTTTTATTATACTTGTTTATGTGGTTTTCAAAACAACAGGGAATAATATAGATTTTAAATGACTTAAATTAACTTCAATATGATGGAATTTTAGTTAAGACTTAATAATAATATATCTCCTAACTCCCAAACTCCAATGTGGAAAATGTTCATTCTACTGATACTTGTATGGGTGGAACTGCTAAAACTCTTCGAGCTATGCTTAAGTTGACTTTGCTGATAAATATTCCAATATTTAATAATCTTTAGGTAAACGCTAACAATCGATATTTTACTTTTTTATGGAATTGAATGAATATCCGTTATGTTTTCTTTAACGTTTTGAATTTTGGTATAACATTAAATGAGATTTAGCTACCTTTTTTTCTTCTTCTGATAGCAGGTTTGATTCCTGGAATATAAGAAATCGAATTCAAAAATAGGCGGAGCTCTTTTTGAGTTGACAATTACTGAGCTATGTCGTTCTCCCTTTTTTCAACCTTAATTTTGCCAATCTCAAGTAAAGATAAAAAGTTAACGTTCGAGTATTAAGTAAGTTGATCCCCAACGGATAATAGAATCAAGACGGCTTATTACAATTTTGGGTCATTAGCAAATTTAATAGGGTTGATGTTCTTAGCTTTTTTTACAACAACTCTGCTTTTCCAAGTATTTTCGTAATATTTTAAAGCTAATTGCTGATTTTGCTCACTATTCGCCAGTAACTCAATACCTAGCTAAAGTGAACCGAACCGAACCATTTTATTTTTCGGTTTTTGGTTCGGTTCAGCATTTTTGAAAACACACCGGTTCGGTTTACGGTTCGGTTCACGAGCGAAAAAAGCGGTTCGGTTCGGTTCAAAACCGGTTCGGTTCAGAACCGGTTTGCAAATTTTGTTTTAATGTGAGCTGCATTGAATAATGTTATAGAAAAACCAAACACGATGTTTTGATTTTGTTGATAGGTGGACATTTTGGATATTTTAATATTGAAAATGTGGTTATTTTTTGATAAATCGATTTTTTCCCAAGTTTAAAAAAATCTGAAATTCTCATTAAAAACCACTTTTCGACCGGTAGTTCCTATGACAGCTATTAGATATAGTCATCCGATTTTTACCAAAATATCCAAATCTGTGGAAACCTTTTAAATTAATCTGGACAAAATTATAATTCCCTTTGTATAAAAATTGGCTGGCCAATTCAAATAAAATAAAAGAAATTAAAAAAAAGATAATGGAAGTCACTAGGGGAAATTCAGGGTCAGAGGCAATACCATGGTCAATTTAATGGGGGAGGCATTTTGTGTGGGGCTCGAGGTTTTTTTTTTTTATAGGGACAACTTGACCACTGAGACATACTGCTATAACGGCAATCCAAATCGAATCGGAAAATTAGAATTAACACATTTAGCCAGAGGTAGTATTAATCGCCAGAGCCAGCTCCACGGACTGGAAGATCATACTGGTAGGTGACTACATAGGTAGCAACGGGAGCGGAGGGAGCAACGGAAGCTACCACAGTAAACCGGAGGAAACACTACTATAATGGGCTTTAGAGACTACAGAGGCTTAGGGCTGTTCGGCCGTGTGCCGAGGAGGCTACGGAGGTTTGAATTTGGCTGCTGTGTACACATTGGGCACTATCAACGGGAGAGCCACCAAAAATATTATCTGCCACAAGTGATGCAGCTCGTTTACTATCTGCTTTTTGTAGCAGCTCTCGATATACTATCTACTTGAAAGTGTTTGTCAACCCAGCAGCTCTCGAAATAATTGCAGTTTTTTTTTTTATCCCGTCTTCTTGTCTGTTTTAATTGTTTTGGAGCTGTAGCTCAAACTTTGTCTTCTTTTCTCCCCTAATATGTCGGACATCCATCGGTGCTACTTCTTTCTGCCATACAATTTCTTCGGAAATGTTTTTTCAAGAAAAATGGTTTTCTCAATGGTACTCTCTCAAACCGGTCATGGGTACCCATATCTAATATTTTCTAACTCTTCGACGAAGTCCTAACCGTTATCAGCTGGTATAAACTTTAGAAAACGAGTTGGCTCTTCTCAGGTCCTTGCTTATTGTTGGTTGAAAACTTACCTTATTTTGGTCAACTTCGACCTAAACTCGCAGTTCAGTTTCAGCTTTCGTTCATTCGAATTCAGCAAAAATGTTCTCGGTTTCCAGCCCTGTTTTATAAATTCATCACTTTGGTCCAAGTGGTTTGAAAATGGAATTTCTTAAATAGTCAGACTCAGTTAGTCACAAGTCGGGTATTCGCATCGTATATACATTTTATGATATTTCGCTTATGCAATGCATCTGGTGCCTAAAAGAACTGAACTTTCAAGCAAAATCTTACAAAGTTGGTTTCACTTTAATACTTTTTCGCAGTTTATTGAATCGCCAGTCACGGTTAAGTGGTTTAAAACACTTTTTAAACGAGTGATTTGCTTAGCCATGGTACTTAAGGTTGATTCAGGGTGAGCAAAATGAAGCTCCTCTGTTATCGCGCGAAATTTTGTTTAGTTTAGTTAGTAAATTGTCCCATTTGGGCTGATGAGCAACCCGCAGAGACTCTGAAACTACCGTTGCATCCACAAAATATCCTAGTTCACACCAGAATGGTGGGGGTAATAGGAAGTATTTAAAAAAAAAGAACTTGAAAATCGGCCAACAGTTACTCTTTTAATTTTGCCAACCATTTTGGAAAATTGGGTCCGATATACATTGTATAAAGTTTCGAAAATATTAATTTTGATAGATTTTAAACATTGATTTAGTGCATTAGGAGTTGGCTTTCACCGAATAAATTATCAAAATCGGTCAAATAGTTCTCAAGAAATTTTTCGTCAAGAAAAGTCCCCAAAAATTTCCAAGTAAAATTTTGTTTCCAAATTTTTTTTTGGAAAATTGCGATATTTTGTAAGATTTTTGTTTTAAGTTTTTTAGCTAAAAATAAGAAAAAACATGTAATGATACGAAAGTCACATCGTTTTAATATTATAAAATTTAATAACCTAGAAATATCAATATGAACTTTATATTTCTTTTTCTCTGTGGGTAGCACTAATGTGTCTTTTTGGACTTTAGAGAAGTTAAATGTGTGACTGTTTGTTTAAGATTTTTTTTCCGTAAAGTGTCTAAATCAAATCAAACTTAAAGCTCATGTGGTGGCCAGTATTTACCTAATTGATGAGCTCTCATCGATTAAAATATGTTTATCAGAGGTCGCATTTAAGCGATTGCCCACCCTCACCCCACGAGCAACCGAATCGAGCAGCATATGACATAACTATGTGTGAATTGATGGCATGAACCCTTTTTCCCTTAGTTGCCCTAAACGAATCAGAGTGCCGCAGCTCTAAGTTGGTTTTGGATTGAAATGGGGATGGGGGTTGGAACATAAAAAGGATTTACACGCTTGCCTCAATATACAAATAAGGGTTCTCCGGGTCCTGGGATGCCATATTGACTGTCGCCTGGCATGGGCCAAAAGATGAAGTGATTTCTTATCCAGCAAATCCACTCCCGTCATAGAAAAAGGGGTTGGAAGGGAAGGAAGTTTATTAAAAAATGGTTGTGTTTGCCTTTGTCGCGTGGCTGGCAAACGGGCCAAAGGAAATCAGTTAACTAAATATGTTTGCCAATATTTGCTTAGGTAGCTTCTAATGAGATTCAAGTGTTTTTTGGGGCACACGTCAAAGCAAATGAGGCCAAATGGAAGGCAATAAGGTCGAACGGGTGAAGCTAATTGAATTATAAGATAAATAAATAAAATTTTGGTCCACAAACAAAAGCTTCAGCTGAAAGCATAAAAGAAAACTTAATTTTCGTTTAACCTGCCAGCTGAAGAGTTGATTAATGATTCGTCTGCCACAAGACATTTTATTATGAAAACGCATTCGAAAATTTCATTAAATTGTTATAAATGAAGCCAGGAGCAAGGAGAAAACGAGAAAACCCAGACCATAAAACATTTCTCAAATGGAATTCAATTTGCAAATGCAGAACTTGAGTGGTTCAGGGGCTTATCAACTACCAGCTGAAGTTTGGGTTTCTGTTTGACCAGCTAAATGACCCCAGGGGTTGGGTGGACATTTTGAATATGTGGGCTCTGCAATTGAATTTGGGTTGAAAAGCAAAATTGCTCAAAGCCATTTCGCCTGCCTTTGAACAAGGACCAACAAGGACGTCTGCCGTGGACTGATAACATTCAAACAGAGTTTGAAGAGCGAAAGAGAGAACTATTCACAAAAAAAACTGCTTTTGATCTATATACTTGAATGACCTGCAAATTAAATGGGAAAGAACATTTATGGGGGCTGAGATTTGAAACTACAACTTGAAGAGATTAAAAATTTACTTGGTTGAACTTTGGTGCCCCGAAGATATATGTACATGCACAAGGAAAATTTAAAAGCAGAAAAACTTTAACTTTTCACTGGAACTTTTATAGCAAACTTTTGGGATTCATAAAAATAAGAGATGTGAGAAGTGTGAGCTTAATTAGGGTAATTTTATCAAAAATTTGGTATTTTATTTAGAGTTTTCGCAATTAAATTAATTAAATTAGTTAAATGCTGTATAAAAATTCAGATATAACTATAGTTAGGTGAAGAAAATGATTGGTTTCAAATATTCCGTATTTGGTAAGGAGATTTAGTATAGCTAGCACCTCAGTGGCTCCCTCTGTCAATGGTGTCGCCATCTACTTGACAGTCAGCGGATTAAGGGTTGCAAGTTATACCTTATGTTTGGCGCAAACAAATTTTTAAACTTTAGGAAAATTTGACTTAAATTTGAATTAAAATTTTAAAATGCATCGTAAATCATTTAACACACTAAAAAAATTTCAGATAAACATCTAATTAACCCATAACTAAAACAAGCCAAATTTTTTGGCGAGAAATTCAGCCCTGTATTTAGAGATGGAACTTAAATTCTGTTTTAACTAGATTTCCCAATAAGAAAATAAAATCCCTAGAAGTTCTGATATAAGTTGATAAAAGAATCTATTAATGTTATCGTTCAACATTATTGAAATTTGAGTTTGGGAGTAGTCCAACAACATCAACAGAATAAACAACCGTTAGCAGTGAGTCTCGATCGCTCAAAAAGTCCCCTATTTCGCCCTCTGTGTGTGCGTCTTGCAGACGCCGTGCACCGATTCGTACGAACTTTGTTGTTGTTCACACTTCAAAGCGAGTTAATTGTAAATTAAAACGCAAGTTACATTCAACAAAAACACGTGCATCCCACCAGTTGCTTTAGAGAAAAATTGTAAAAAACACATCGATTGTTTTCCATCTCTGATTCCCAGCAGAGTGTTAAGTTTCAGTGCATTTTTTTACACTCTATTATTAATATACCCAATGCCTTTGAGAATCTTATCCACAGTATCTTTTTCAATTTATTGTTTACCCATCCCCACCCCTTTTTTTTTATCATAATTTTACCTCACTTGTTACACAAGTCTTTTTTAAAAAAAAATGTTGTAGCCCACAACATCCTTCTTAAACCTTACCTTTTTTAAATAATAAGCTAACTCAAAAATTTTAATCTCTTTTAGGTTGTAAAATTTTCAAAACTTTAGTCTCAGGATCCAACGGTCTGGAGTTCCACAGGTACCTAGCACTTATGTACAGTAGACTGAACATAAACATATGGGCATTTTTATTATACCCGTTACTCGTAGAGTAAAAAGGGTATACTAAAGTCGTGCAAATGTATGTAACAGGCAGAAGGAATCATTTCCGACCATATAAAGTGTATATATATTCTTGATCAGCATCAACAGTCGAGACGATATAGACTTGTCCGTTTGGTTGTCCCTCCCCCTCTGTATGAACACCTAGATCTCAGAGATGGTAAGAGATAGAGGTTTGGGATAAATGCTTCTTTTATCTGCACGCAGATCAAGTTTGTTTCAAATTTTGCAAACGTTATATCTCCAACAGTTTTAAAGATAGACAATTCGTACCTTCTAGAGATAGTTAGTTATTAGCAAATGAATCGATTTGCCGATTTAAATGATAAAAATCGGATGAACGGTTCTCGTTATGAGCAAAAAATGAAAAAACCCCCCCCTATAATGTTTGCATACTTTTCGGATGGTCACACTAAGGAACGCGGGAACACTGTTAAACATGTTTTTTCATGAGTAACGGTTTTGAGTCGGTTAGAGCCGACTTTAACTTAAGGTCTCGTTTTGGAAATAAGTTCCTCTCAGGGCGCAACAAATTCGTCATAATTTCTAGTTACCGTTAAAAGGAACCAAATTTTGGAAATTCAAGGTTAAATACTGACGCCGTGGGTTTAAAGTTTCTTTATTCAATTTCATACCTTTTCATCTATTTTATCGTAGAAGTAACCTTAGACTCACGCTAGGAAACAATATGCCTAGGATTCGGTTACCGAAACACTTCTCAGAACTAGAAATTTTAGTCGACGAACTAAATAGCATAATCGATGCATTGAGGAGAACTGTCCTCTAAGCAAATCGAGAAAAGAAAGTGATGCCCTTGGTGGAATTCTACCGGAGAAACTCAGGAAGAAGACCTTGAATTCTTTTTAATGAAGCCAAAAAGAATCAGACTGGCATAAATACAAGCAATCCTTGACGCTATACAATAGTGAGATTAGAAAGCCAAAAAAGAATTACAGGAAATTCTATGAGTCTATAGAAGACACAAAGGAGGGAGCGAGATTACATAGAGTCCTGGCCAAGAAAAGCCCGATGGTAACATCTCGCTCAAAAGGATAATACCTATACAGGAGAAGCGAAGAGAGAGTACGTCTCTCTTTGCTAGACACCACTTCCCGGGAAGCATTTCGTGAAGAGTGCGTCGACCAAGTTACCACTACTACCACCCTCGTAGCTCCGACTGGGCAGAAGCCAAGAAAACAAATCCGCAGGCAGACTTGAAATTGGGCAATTGGAACATTCCAACTTTCAAATCTCCTGGACTGATAGCATTTATCCAGTTGCATTCCCGCAGGAAGGAAAGGACATACTCCTACCCACCCTCAGGAAGGTCATCACTAGCAGTCTCGGCACCAGGTATATACCACGTGCCTGGCGCAGAGCAGGGAGGTCTTCATCCCCAAGGCAGGGAAGAAGGATATAACTAACCCTAAGTCCTTCAGACCCATTAGCTTGACATCGTTTTTACTGAAAACGATTGAAAAGTCAGTGGACAACAGCATAAGAAGCACGCTGCTGAAGGAGGCACCACTCCAACCAACACAGCATTCGCGGTTACAGAGCAGGCCGTCTAACCGACACGGCAATATATCAACTCGGGAAGATGCTCGAGAAAAACAATAGAAGACAAGGAAGTGGCTCTATGCGCCTTCCTATTGAGGAGCATTCGACAACACATCCCATAAAGGGTCAAGAATGCTCTAATCTGAAGAGGAGTAAACCCACAGTAGGCCGATGGTCTGAGGCCTCTGGTGGCAGATGAAGAAACTGTCACAGTAACCACAACTAGAGGGTGCCTCAGGGGAGTTCTCTCCCCACTGTTGTGGAGTCTACTAGTGGATGAGTCTAGAGAAACTTGCCTCCCTGGGCATAACATGCCAAGGATACGCTGATGACATTGTCATCCTTGCGAGAGGAAAGTATGAAGAAACCTATGTGGCATAGTCCAGAGGGGACTGCCCGATTGAGGTTGCTCAACCTAAATCCTGCAAAACCATCATAGTACCGTTCACTAGAAAATATTGTTAAGCAGAATGAGGCCAATACGCCTATCCTGGCTGCCCCATTACACTGGAAAGAAGTCAAATATCTCTGCGTTGTCTTTGACAACAGGCTGAGATTTGACAAGTAGAGTATACACTCAGCAAGTGCACTAGAGCACTATTCACATGCAGGAGCATAGCCGAAAAATCGTGGGGCATGGCACCACACATACTCCGATGGCTAATTCCTCATGGTTGTGAGACCGATGCTCACTTATGGAGCTGTTGTGTGGGGAGATAGAGCAAACCTCCTCACAGTTAGGACGCAGTTGCAAAACTACAAAGGCTGGCATGTATATGCATGACTGGAGCCATGCGTACCTGTCCGACAGCGGCAATCGAGGTTCTGATGGAGCTAACACCGCCCACCATACCATCTGCCTGAAGAAAAGCAACACTGCTTAGATTAACAGCAGAGGGAACCCACATAGTAAGCCTCACTTGAAAAGCTGGAAAGGAAATCCCTTTAATCCTCCAACCCAGAGACGAAATGGTGGCCGAGTATCACTTGACAGGAACTTTACTGTACACCAAAGTAATAAGAGAGAATGGATCTCACTAGAAGAAACATATAAAATGCAACCACACACAATTATGTGGTATACAGACGGGTCCCTGACGCCTAAGGAACCGGACTTGGGTAAGGGACCAGGAAAAGAAAAATATTCGAACCAATGGGAGAACTCATACATATTTCGTTGAAGTATGTGCCATCTCCCGTTGCGCAGATCGTAATATGGAAAAGCACTACCATAATAGAGAAAGAGCTATCCCTCCGATAGCCAAGCAGCGCTCAAAGCGCCTAGCAGTCATAAGTTCACCTCAACTAGTCTTAGAGCCAAAAACAAACTTGGTCCAACTAGGCAGCAGGGAACAACCTGACCCTACGATGGATACCCGGGACACAACAACTTATACCTGGAAATGAATTGGGCGACGAACTGGAGAAGGGAGTACAATTAGGGGCCAAGCCCTATTGCGCTAAAGGCCAACACCCAATAAAAGGACTCCTAAGAATGGAGAGAAATACAAGTAAACACCAAAGGAATAAAGTACAGCATTAATAGTAAACCACAACCTCAAAAGTGTCCTAAAAGGTAATCCAACAAGGAAAGAATGCTCTCAGGAAGCTGTCAGGGCTCTACACCGGTCACTGCAGACTGCGGAGCCCATGTATAAGCTGGGAATAACAAACACCCAACTTGCAGATACTGTGAAGAGAAGGAGGAGTCCTCTGGAACAATACTAGCACATTGCGACGCCCTAGCGAGGCGCAGACTCAAAATTTGAGAAACACATTCTACACCCAAGCAATATCGGCATCTTAGAGCCCACAAAAATCCTGGCGTTTGTACAGGAAAGGTAGGCTCTAGGAGAGCTGTAAACTCAGTAGGGGGTCCAGACCAATATTGGTCGCGGTGCACCACTTCCCCAACAACAAATAATAAAATAAAACCTTTCCCCCCCCCCCGAGATGCCAAACATTGTTGTTGAATTTAAAATTTTTCTATTTTTAAAATATTTTTATGCAAAGCAAAATCTATTTTCGAAAAATTTAGCAAAGTAAGAAATCGAACCATACCATTTATTTGACTGGCACGTTCGGGCAAGAGCTTCGACTCAGCAAAACTACCATATAGAAAAGATGTCTTGGCGGGACTTAAGGACCGTCCAAACCGCAAAGTTGATGGTGTATTGAAATTATTCGGACTTACCATTTAACTAGGAAAGACATGTGTGCAGAAGCTTAAGAAGATTAAATGATCAATATGTGGCTCAAAGAAAAAATGTCGTGATAAAGAATTGTACAGCAAACAGACAAAGGAATTTACGGACTGTTTATTAATTGAAAAGCCTCTACGTTGTGAATGATGCCAGAGATAGTTTCACATCTAATGACTTCCAGGCCGCTTTACAAAACTCGATGCTGCACCCTCAATGCATCGAAGAGCACAGACAACCCTATCCTGCAAAAGATCTACTATTATGTATAAATTTGAATAACCACTTTTAAGTTATACTCTTTTTCTTTTTTTTAATTTGTATTAAAGTTTTTCGTCAGCGAACATCTTTTGTGGAATGACTCGTAATGTTGACCGTTATATAAATATTTTCATATGCATATCCATGATTTAACAACCCATAGCGATTAAATCTTTCTAGATAACTTGCTGAATTCCCAGCGCCTACAAATAAATGCTTGCATTAAAATATTTTTCAACTAACATCAACAACAAACGTCCCATGAAAAAGTAAAATGAAAAATATAAAGCTATAAGTACAGCTTTTTAACCGATCCGGCCTTGTTCCGATAAATGCAGCGTATTTGTACCAAATGACTTTGTGCAAAGTTTGGTTACGATAGCTTTAAACTGACGGAGGAGATAGCAAAACAAAAACGGACGGACAGACGGACGGACAGACGGACATGGCTATATCAACTCAGCTCGTCATGCTAGGAGGAGATAGCATAGAAACGGACGTACAGACGGACGGACAGACGGACGGACAGACGGAGACATGGCTATATCAACTCAGCTCGTCATGCTGATCAAGAATATATATACTTTATGTGGTCAGAGATGCTTCCTTCTGTGCGTTACAAACATCTGGACAATTTTAGTATACCCTCTCCAAGGGTATAAAAAGGGGAAATTGAAATTTAATGTAGCAACTTTAAGCCCACGGCGCCAGTATTACACCTTAAAATTTTGAATTTTTGTTTCTCATTACGGTAACTAGAAATTATTACGAATTTTTTGGACACTGAGGAACAGAACATTTCCAAAAATAAAATTCCCATCTGATTATAAACACTCTCATATAGAATATGAAATTAAGTGGTGTTAACACTCACGAGGATTTGATGTGAAACCTCTTTAATCACTCTTCAGTCACTGTTTCATCACTCTTTATTCACTGATACTCTTTTCCCCCTCTTTCATAACCTCTTGCATCGTCTTTTCAACACCTCAATTATCAACTCTTTTCATAACCTTTTTCATCAATTCTTTCATCACTTTTTTTCAATTCTTTCATCACCTTTTTCAATAACCTCTTTCATCCTCTTTCATTACATCTTTCTTCACCTCTTTCATCTCCATTTTCATCAATTCTTTCATCAAATCTTTTATCTCCTCCTTCATTAACTCTTTCATTTCTTCCTCCTTTTTTTTTCCTCTTTCCCCCTTCTTCTGTCCTCTTTCACCCTTCTTCCCCAGCGTCACGTGACGCTGAAATCAAATTTTACTCCTACTTAAATTCGTAGCGAAATTAAATTTGCTTCACATCAAAAATCAAACTGATCGGAGGAAGAGCAGATGCATGACCATCTACTTTTTCTAAACTGTGGTTAAATTTAAAATAGATAAAAATTTTTTTTTAATAACTTTACTGGCGACTTGAACTCGAAACCTCGAAGACTGACTGAACACATGGACTACGGGGCCTTAGCTCGCTCTGCTATCAAAGCATAAGCAAGACCTGGCCTCAAAACTGTACTTAAAAATGTAAGCAGTTGTCACTTTGCCGCTGAGCGCGCAACAAGGTCCGTGGTCGAGTGTACATGACATTCGCTTAGAAAACGTCAAGTTCGTCTATATTCTAACCAGGAGCCCCTTTTTTCCTAAGAAACTGTTTAGCTGTTAATTAAATTTTTTGTAGGCAAAAACCGCCTGAGATAAGGGAAGCAGAATAACAACATTAAATAATTTTTAAAAATTATTCTGGTGAGATGTAGCGATTACAAAACTACAAGCGTCGCCTTATTAAAGTCTTATAAATTTAGTGTAAAATTATAATAATATCTTAATAGAATTCCTCCAAAGAATAACAAATCAGTAAGCAATATTCAG
>JAEIFU010002385.1:0-44941 GCA_018904235.1 Lordiphosa stackelbergi
GATTTTCCATAGCATTTTGCTAGTGTTTCTTTGTGTTTTGTTTTTGGCCAGTGAAGTATGTGTAACCAATTTATTGATCCACCATTGTTTTTGCCTTGCATTAACTGCTTTTTCAATGAGATCCTTCAGTCGTACCATTATTTAAGTGGTTGTGAATTTGTCAGGACAAAACACCAGACCAATTATATCCCTAAAACCTCTTCCTTCATTTCCCCCCAACTCTTTGCCGTTGCTCGACTTGCAAACTCTTTCCTTCTTTTGCATGACTTTAGGATGGTATCTGTGGTACGATATGATGATGAAACAATACACAATACGTTTATATTTACAAACTCTTGAAAAATTTTCAAAAATACACAAAGCAAACTACAGAGTCCTACAGATATTTTGCTCATTGATTAGGTTATATTTTGTGTTGTTTTTTTTTCGTCTTCTTATTAGCTAAATGTGTGTGTATTTTACATATTAAAGTTTACAAAAACAGCATTTTGAAACTCGAAAAAAAAAAGCACGAAAAAGTTGAAAAAAATAAAAAAAAAAATATATAAACAAATTGCAATCCAGGTACTGAAATCAAAATTTTTGTATTTTGTGTTGAATATATAGAAAATGTGTATTTACTTGTGTGTTGTGTTCCTCAGATCCACCACACTTTTTGTCATAGTTTAGTGACACTCACACACACACACACACACACACACACACACACACACACACTTACCTACTATGTAGTTATGTAATGAACAAATGAGAGTGAAAATGTGCAGACGTTCCAACGAAACCAAATGCAATATTTAATTATACAACTCTACATATTTATATACTTTACAATTGATTTATATATACATATATATATGTACATACATACATACATACATGCACCCATCATTTGCGCCTAAGCCTCTAAAACAATTGTTTATTACATTTTTGTAAACATTTTTCTTTACCAAAAAAAAACCAAAAAAATTAAAAAAAAAAAAAAAAGATACCCACAATACACACGACCCAAACACACACAGAAAGTTAAGCCAAACAAATTGATATATATACATTTGTCAAACGAAGAAAAACAACAACAACAACAAGAGGTAGTGTACACATCTACGTTTAGTGATTAAATTAAGCAGCCACAAAAACAAAGAACCAAAAACTAAATAATTTTTTGAAAATGAAACTCTCCAAAATGGAAACTGCAAACCAAAAGCCCCCTAAAGTGGATGCATTCATCAGTGTCAGTTTGAGGGGGAAATGTACCCAAAGATCAAGCTGTGCTGCTGAATGCATCCATTGAAAGAAGCTGCAACAGATTTTATACGAAACTCAAAGCACTCATGGGAATTCCTTTGACAAAGTGGGCGTTTGATTCGCTATTGAGCATTAGGGTGGACGCCGATAAGGTACCATCGCTCTTTTACACGTACACGAACCGAATGCAAGACCAAAGAGAGCAGAAAGCAGTCAATCGCTCGACAGAGTTCAAAGCAATTAGTTCGAAGCAAATTCACGCCCGTACACTCTCACTTTTTTATATTTTCGTCTTTATAAATGGTTCGAGACTCTGTTAGATGTGAGCTTAATAAAAAGAAAACAAAAGTTAATTTCTAAATACCATTTTTAACTTCTCACACAAAAGGCAAATCTATTTACACTCTTTACACCAAAAGCACAAAGAGTATAATGGGTAATTCTAGGGAGTAGATTTATTATGGATCAGTCCATGGAGCCATGTCTGCAGTTTCTAGACAAATAACATAGTAATACGACAAAGAAACGGCCGCAACCGTAATGCTCAGCACTTCAGTTGAGTTCTTCCAAAAGATCTTCTGACAGCCTCTAAGTGTACTGCAAAAACTGCTTTCTTCTACAAGTCAACAGCGCAGAATAATAAAAATTGTGTAGTAATTTATATTAGGGCTGCAAGCCTCTAAAAATCGGGAGGGGGTTCAAACCAGTGAATCTTTTTCGGAGTTCGGGTTCACGATGCGGTTAGGTTCGGGTAGAACCGGGGTTCAGGAATAATTTTGAAACAAACTTATTGCTAATTTCCCTTCTTCCGGATAGCTGCTATGTGTCCAGATCTGAATTAGTTTATGTGACATATGGCTCTATGAAGAAGATGAAATCGACCCTTGAATTTTTTATTCATATATGGAAGTTTGGAAGCTTGATAATTATCATATTCGAGCTTGGATCGTCAAACGTTTTAGCAGGCTCCAGGTCAATAAGTCATGGAGCAATGAGTATTAGAGATAAAGTGTACACTGCCTCTCAATTTTTAGTGGTGATAAGCGATAGTCCGCATTGAGATTCTTATTGTCCGCAAAGAAAATCACAGTTAGAGCGAGACGGGCGTATTCCCAAATGCATATGAGAGCGTAAGTGACAGCGAACAGCTGACTAATTTCTGACAGAAGCGGTGTCGACTACGCAACCGTTAAATATATTTATGTTGACTTTTAAAACAAGACACTCACACGACACAAAGGAGGATGGTCGACTGTACAGCTGTTTTAAGAACCTTCCGGCTCCATCATAAGCAGGCTTTGCATATCTTCTGCAAGTTGACAGAGTCCATTGCTATGACTGTTCGGGAATTCCAAAGGCAGCACAAGTGCAAAAAATGAAAACTGCCAATTTGGCAGAAGTCCTGGCGTACGTAATATTTTTTCTTAGTGCTAGAAGTACACGACTTAGTTGGAAACACTAATACTATGATAATGGGGGTAATCAAGTATTTTCTAAGAGTATTTATTTAGTAGTTCCATTTAAATATTATAGAATGAAGCAAAATGTTTCTTTGTAAGCTGTTTTGTATTCCAAGGCTTGCAAAATATTGGAAAATGCCAATCTTGACATTTATATTATAGAAAAATCTAATGGAACATGTTTTTGAACCGAACCCTTTTTTCTATCTTTTTTTTGTTCCGGTTATGGTTCGGGTTCAGGAAGAAAAATTCTTCTGCTCCGGTTCAGGTTCGGTTCGGACTTCCCTAATTCCGGTGTCTCTGGCTCCGGAGCGGTTCCAACTCGAACCGGTTTGCAGCTTCAGTTTATATGTAATACCTGACTAATTGACTTACTGACTGGTGACTGCCGAAAAATTTTGTCATGAAGCTTGTTGTATTTAACTATTTTGTTTACCATCCGATCAAATTCATTTACAAAGATCTATATGAAAATTCAACAATAACTACATGTCAATCTTTCAGAAAACTCATCTTCCCTAGGTGAAAGTTCAAAGTTAATTAGGCGAAATTTAGTGTCTCGCGATTAGTCCAAACTCGTTTTCAAAGTAAAACAAAATAAAGAAAACGTAATTTTTAAAAATTTAAAAAAACCTTGCCCTTAAAGTCGGAAAAATGGCCGAAAAACTTAAGTATGAAACTCATTTGATTTCTAACAGATCATACTCAAACTTATTTGCAAAGATCTAGAATGAAAATTCAACAATAAATGGAAAAAGGTGGATTAAAATTTTGGAAAATCTAAATCAAGCTCGGAAAACCTAAGCTTATGGACTACTGGGGCTTCTTCTGCGGTACGGTTATCATACTTTTGAAGTATATCATCCACCAAGGTCGATAATTGTCAAAGTTTAAGTCAGAGTTTGATAATATACTAAGAATTAGTTTCGAACCAAATCTTAAGGTTTGACAAAGAAGTCATGTATGGTTCAAACCTCAGAAACAAACCTTCTTCAAAAATTTTTGATCCATGCCGCATTGCTTACATTTTGTATTTAAAACAAGAAAGTTTGGTAATTTGAACAATTTTTAGTCTTTCTTTGATTTGAAACATGTTTAATTTCGCTACGGAAGACTTCAGTAGGAGTAAAATTTTGACTTTAATGTCACGTGACGGTGGGAAAAGGGGGAACAGTGATTTAGTAGTGATTTGACAGTGACTTGAAAGTGACTTGACAGTGACTAAACAGTGACTTGACAGTGACTTAACAGTGACTTGACAGTGATTTAACAGTGACTTGACAATGACTTAATAGTGACTTGACAGTGACTTAACAGTGACTAAACAGTGACTTGACAGGTCGCAAAATTTGGTCCCCCGTTTGCCTGTGGCAGAAACGACCACATTGTGGCCGTGTGTGTCCCAGCGGTTACTGTGCTGGACTGCTGTGCGGAAGGTCGTGGGTTCGATCCCGCCTCGGAACATCTAACAAAAGTTTTTTCTTTCTTTAGAAAATAGCTGTTACACATCGGGTCACCTTCAGCTATTGCTGCCAGCTGTGAACTAACTATGAAAAAAAGCTTCTCGAAATTTTTGTACGTCCCTTTTCTCTTGTGCGATAAATGACACAGTTCAACAAATATTGGGTCATCGCGGGCCGGGGAATGAGGTTGATACCGTTCGACGGAGGCTTTCTAGCTGAATACAAGTCAATTTTCCACGTCAAGTTTTTAAGATATCAATGGTCAAAGTTGTTAAAAATGCCTAATAAGGCAACTTTCAAAAATATATTAAAAAACCATCATTAACGGAATAATGCGTGTGAAAATTTAGATGCTTAGAGGGATCTTTTTCTCTTTCGAGGGCAATAAACCAAATTCGTGGTAGAAACCGTAAATAAATTAAAAAAGAAGATGTATATTTTACATGTTTCGAGCAAACAAACGAGCATAATTTTGTGTCAGTAGGCTCTTTTGAAAATCAGTTTTTAATTGTTTTTAAATTTCTTTTAAATGCTGCGAGAGTACTTAAAATCAGCGCACTTTTTCAGTATTGGAAAAAATCGACTACAAACATCACCAGTGGCTCATTTGTGCTGATCTGAAAATGGTATTCTTGGTCATGGAAATGCAATTAGGATTTATTAAGTACGGATGTTTTCTTTGCGAGTGGGACAGTCGTTTACTCAAGGACCAAAGAGTTGCTCTCCGCGTACTGATTTCGTTTCTGGGAAGCAGAATATTCTGCGCTTGCCCTAGCCAAGGCAGAAAAAATCTGTCTACTACCTCTTCATATTAAACTTGAAGTGATGAAGAACTTTGTCAAAGCATTTCCTAAGAATGGACGGGCAATTGCACTCAGAAAAAACGACCGGGATAGTTCTAGACCGATCGGGATAGAATTTATGCCGTTTTGTACTTGAAATTTTGAGTATTTTTTGTTCTTGAATGTACTTAAATTAAGTACGAAACATACTAGAATAGAAAAAGGACTGTTAAAAATATTTAAATGAGAACAAACGTTCTTGAATCAAGTACATTTCGTACATACAGTTAGCCTAAAATATTAAGAAAAGATCGTACTTAGTTCAAGTACAAAATTTCTTGGATTAAGTACAGAATAGACTTACTATGCAAGCTCCAAAAAGTGTGCTGCGAAAACTGCGAATTATTTTACGTTGAATTTGTTCTTGAAATTCCCTCCTGGTTCTAACACTTTGGTCTTTTAAACATCTTGGTCTTTGGTTAATTCATTTCCTTTGGATTTTGATATTATATAGAGATTATTGGTTATTGGATTAGACCAAGAACATTTTGTACTTATTTTTTGAAGTATTATTTTGCTTGAAACATGTTTTTTGGTTAACTTTTGAATAATTAGACTTCGATAAAGTACCTTTTTGCACTTACTTTGAGAGTAAATCGGGCTGTACTTAAGATATCCCAAAACAGTCTTCAAACAAGTATGACTGGCAATATTTGTTTAACTAGTGTTATAAAGCACACACAGAAGAGTTTCAGAGTAGCTTAGGGCTTTGACACCCTTGGGGCATTCAACTAAAATCTCTGGCTCTTGTTGATTGTGGGAGGAGAGAAACTCTTTTTATACTCTGTACCGAAGGTACATAGAATATATTAAGTTTGTGCAAAAGTATGTAACAGGAAGGAGGAATCATTTCTGACCCTATAAAGTAAATATATTCTTGATCAGCATCAACAGCCGGGTCGATATAGCCATGTCCGTCTGTCCGTCCGTCTGACCGTCCGTATAAGCAAACAGATCTCAGAAATGGTAAGAGAAAGGGGTTTGACATGTATGGGACAAATGCTTCTTATACTTGCAGCAGATCAAGTTTATTTTCAATTTTTGCCACACCCCTCCCGCCCCCGTAATTCTTAAAAAATATCATATCTCCGACAGTATTATAGATAGATGATTCGTACCTTCTAAAGAAAGTAGTCATTGGCAATATATATCGGTTTGCCGAAGAAATAATAAAGATCGGATGAGCGGTTCTCGAAGTTTTGAGAAAAAAGTAAAAAAGACGCCTCCCACGCACACACACGCAAACAACATCGCATTGCATGCATCTAAAATCTTAGAGATGAGCACAGTACATTGTTACGACTTTCTCACTTTTTTTTTTTTTTTCTCAACAGATCTTTCTCTCAATTTTTGGTAAAATTCACGCATTCAAAAGGTCTTCTTTGTATGTATGCATTGGGGTGAATTACTTACTAACAACATTAATGTATTCGACAAACTATATGCGCTCTCTTGTACTCTGTCACACTGACTTGCTCTCTCTGTTTATGCTCTCTCTTAAGTCTAAAACCTTTTCAACTAACATTTTTACAGTTTGGCCTACGAGAAGCGCACAGTTTACGACCGATTGTTAAGGATTTGCCCATGATTGCTTGAAATTTCGTTGGAAAAATCTAGTTTATGAATTTTCATTTTTTTGTGTTTTTTTTTTTAGCATTTGAAAACAAAAGAAACTCCAGCAACGAGATGACAAGAGAAAAGGAAAAACCACAAAGAAAAAAACCAAAAAAAAAAAAAACTAAAACAAACTTTATATAGTCCAAATATTTTTACAGTACCACAAAAGTATATTTGAGGCAGTTTTTAAAGGCATTTTTGAAACAAAAACCAAAAGGTATATATATATATATCTATATATAAAAATAGTATATCAAATAATACTTGAAGAAGAAGAAGAACAGCAACAACAACAAAAAATGCATACCGCTTCCGACAATAAGCTTTGGCCACACTTAAAGTATATAAAAACCTAAAATATTTACGTTTTACAAGCAAATGTTTTGCGTTACATTGGATAAAAGGTACACACACCCACACACACACACACACACACACACACACACATATGTATACAAAATACATATTTATGGAGTTGTATTGTAACAGAAAAGCAAATGTATTTTCATGACACGCATTTGAAGCGAACATATCAAAAAAACTAAATGAAAAACTAAAAAAAAAAAAAAAAAATAAACCCAATTCCAGAACAGAAACAGAAATGTGCGGCAGATGTTTGAGTGTTTAGCATAAATAATAATCCATTTGGAAGCAAGCAAATGCGGCAAACTCATATTTATGTACACTTACACCGAAGTTCTTTAGCTGTTTCCATCATTTTGTAGTCGTATTACGAACAAAAAATATATAAATAAATAAATAAATAAATATATTTATTTACACGCGCATTTAAATGGCGAAATGTGAAAAATATGCAATTAAAAACCAAAAACCCAAAAAAAAAACCTAAATTAAGCATAAATATTTTTTGCTGTGTCTTAGTCCATGTGTCGTAACGAATTTATTGAACTAAATTATATATACATACATATATAAATGGGGAAACATAATTGAAAACAACAAGCGAATCTGATGATTTTAAGTTGTTAAAAAAAAAACATTTCTACAAAAATTAAGCACAAATTTTTGTCACTTACAAAATTGCCTTTTAATTTTTGATTTTCTACTCAACACGCTGAAAATTCATTAAAAAAAAAAAGCCTAAAAACAAAAACAACAACAACTGTGAGTAAAACACAAAAACTCCAAGTAAAAAATTGATATAAATTAAATTAAGCCTAAGCCTGGCAAACACACACACACACACACACACACTTGCATATTTATATATAGGTAACCTAGTATATCTTCTAGCTGCAGTTTAACTAATTATGGATAACGGTACATACATTCTACATATGTACAGCTGAGAGAGTATGCTGAGCTGCCCCCTAACCCCCCCTCAACAGAACAACCAATGAAATACATACATACATACTATGTGTAGTGACAGTTTATATACCCCTAGAACTACTTTTATTCATACATAACATACATACATACACCTCTATATACATACATATATATATATATATATACATAGATATATACAGACATATTTAATCGGTAAACCAGAAAACAGCAATTTACTTAATTCTTAGCCGAAAAAATGACATAAAAGAAAAAACAAAAAGAAAACCAAAACGAATTCCCGGTATTCCCCGGGCAAAATGGAAATAACACAATATATATATATATACACTTATTTAAATATATATATATATATACATACATATATGTATATTTAACAAACCAAAAAAAAAAAAAAACGATTTATATGTATATATGCATATACCACTAAATAGTTTAAATGTTTATTTATTGTATTTGAAGCAGATGCAAAATGATAATGAAACCAAACCAAATTTCAATAAAAATAATAAAAATTAACATAAACAAAAAGCGAAAAACAAACAAAAAAAACATTTGGCGTTCTTCATTCTAGTCGGAAAAGGACATTTCAGGGCTAGGGGAATAGAGAAACTAGAAAATAGTTGTTCCAAAAAGTACCACTTCAATTTGAAGCCTCTTTTTTCAGTATGTGTCGTATGTCAACTTTTGTGCCAACAAACCACAATTTGCGGGAAAGTTTACATTTCTGCTTTCATCGAATCGAATGCTGAAGGAAGCTAATATCCTTTTTACACTGGGAGCGAAAGATGGCAGCATGCGTTCACATCAAACCAGCAGCTCCTTTGACAGTTAACAGCTTTTTGTAAGTAAACATTGCTGCTGATCGGTGAAACCATCACGGGACAACTCCACGTAGCTGAATTAATGGAGCCGTTGAGACAGCCAGAGTATGAGCAAAGGCACGACAAGATCCTTTTGGAACTTGACAACGCTCGGCCACATGTTCCGAAGCCGGTCAAAATATACATACTAGCAAAACCTGCGACGTCCGCGTGTCAGTTGTATAAATTTGGGTTGAAATTGTGTACATTACAAATTATTGTTTGTTATAGACAACCATGAAAGAATACTTTTGTTTCATTAATAAATAACCCGTCGCGCTTCGCTGCGCCATCAACAGTATAGAACCAATGCTCACCCACTTCCCATCATCACCCAATCTCCACCCTTCAAACCATCTTTCCAACCAGTTTCCTCCATCTTTCCACCTCATTTGCCACCCACATTCCACCCACTTCCCGCCCTCATCCCACCCACTTCCAGAACAACTTACCACCCACATCCCACTCATATCCCTTCCACATCCCATCCACATTCCAACCACTTCCCAGTGGGCATCCCGGCGGTATTTCCAACATCGGAGAATGATGGAGAATATATATTCTCATTTGGACCTTACAAACCGAGTTTCAAGTCAATCGGGTGAAAAAAAGTATTTTCTGCAGAATTTTCCCGCATGGGGGCGGATTTTCAGATTTTTGCATGCATAATTTTCCGGCCATTTTCCTCGTGGGCGGATTTTCCGAAATCGGGAAAACACGTAACGGTTCATTTCTTGTACTATACAAACCAAGTTTCAAGTCAATCGGATGAAAAATAAAATTTTTCTCATACAAACTTTTCCGACACTTTTCCGACTTTTCCGGGTGTAATTTTCCAAATTTTATTTCTTAGAGCGCGCCTGCATAACTGAACGAAGGTCTATGCCAAGTCTCAAACCTGTAGTATGAGCCGTTTAGGCTGTGCGTTGATAATATGTCAGTCGGGCGTACAAATTTATATATAGATGACGCTGAAGTGGGAAGTTCTACTCCACTCACCGTACAGCGCTATTTTCGGTCTTCGCTTGAGGTCTCTGCTCGGTTTGCAAAAGTGATACTTCGTCGGATTTACGGGCTGAAACTGTGGTCGCTGGTTATCATCGTTCAACACTTTACAGTTCTACTCTTTCATTGTAACAGATTGTCCAAAACGCGTAGACTTCTGTTTCGAGTTTACTAGGTACTTCGTCTTGTCCTCGTTTATCAATAAGCCCATCAGTCTAGACTGCCTAAACGTCTGATATACGACTCCACTGTTCGCATACACCAGAAGGGAATGAAGAGATTTCCCTGACAAATGCTCAGGTGAGTTTAGCTGTGTAGGCTTTAGAGGTCCCTTGTGATTGCAGCTTCTCGACGTGTGCCAGAACGTGAGGCATGAGCCACAGTGATCCGAGTCTATATTGGCTCTTCGGAACGCACTCACGTCTAGTACATTCGTGAATGCCTTCCGTCGATCACAACGTGATCAATCTGATCTCGCGTTCGTTGGTACTGGTACTACTTAGTCCATCGTCAACTGGTGTGAAGCTAATGACAGAGCTTTAAAGTCTTTCACTCACTACAAAGCGGCACCCAAACTCGTGCTTGAAAGCATGCCCGCTGTAGTAGATCTCCCAGGGGGCTTTTTTCTGTTCTATTTTCGCTGCTAATTGTGTTATCAACTTGCGCCCCTGTCCAAACTATCGCATTTCCTAAAGTGTGGTAACATCCGATGAATTTTTCTTGAGGACATTCACCAACTCGAGATCAGCACCATCTATATATTGATCCGTGTTCATGATTATCTAAACTCTAAGGAAAATTTAGAAATTTTCGTCAATTTTTAAGAACTTTGACTTACCATCCCGTCTAATTACACGTCTTCATGTTTATCTTAGCTTAATATACAATTTGGTAAATTTCACGTGGATTTATGACAATCTAGATTCATATAAAATTTTGAAATTTCGCGATTTGTTTAAACTACTCTAATTTATTATAAAATTGTTCAAATTTTGAGGCTATTTACCCGTCTTCATGACAATCCAAATTCATTACAAAATTGTTGCATATTTTTGCAATTCTTTTTACCTTCACATCATATTTACCCGTCTACAGTTGCTATAAAATTATTCAGGGCGGAGGCGAGTCCTTTAAATCAGAGATCATTTAAATCTGTCCAGCCGTTCTTGAGCTATAAATGGTGGACTAACCCAAATTCCTTTTATTTTTTTAGATACTAAGATGAGGGCGGCAAATTCGACCTTTCACTGCTACGAATAAAATATTACATTTGCATCTGTTTTGAGTTTGGGTTCCATGTCCATTAACTGCTCTCTTAAAATTCTCCAATGATTTTGTAAATCGACTAGAAATGTTTTCGCCTTGTTTCATTTTCGTAGGGCAAGTTAACGTTTTTATTGCCATTGAAAAGAATATGAGTTTAATACTTCGCCTAGGAGGTTTCATGGATTTCAAGAGCTTTAGACACATCTCTTGCGTAGCTTAGAGCGCCGAATGATTATTTCCTTCGCTTATCAATATACTAAGGCCCTTGCTAAAGGCCTAAAAAACGAAGAATATTTATGTAAAAACGATTTTGGTATTTGGGTGTCGGTTTTTTTCCTGCCTGAAAATTATCCTACCAGTTAAGGAAATTCAATAAATTTGTATAGATATTTTCGCAATCGCTTTATCGAAATTTCTCCACAAAATCTAAAGCAGAAATAACCCATCTAATCTCTCTCCACATAAATCCCCATACTTTAACAGCTGCCCTTGTATGCGCAATTTCTAAATTTATTCAATTTAATGGATCAGATTGTCAATGCAGGTATTAATATTCTCATTGACCACTCCGAATTCGTGCAGAGCCCGTTCTGTGGCACTTAGGGTGCAGTCCTTGGCATCGAAAGCCAAAGCGGGTGCCGTCTTTCGCAGTCCAATCAAATGGCGGATGGATTTCTGGGCTTTGATGGCAAAAATGCTGGCGCTGATGGCACACGTGCTCTTGCACATCTTCTTCTTAAAGGGCCAGCTTAGTGCGTTTACATTTTATAATCTGCTGCGCCAAAGAATAGCTACCGTAGGTCAGCTGAAGCACAGCCCTCTTGGTGTCCAACACCAATTGCACCGAAGTGACAGTGGCATCGCGGCCGCAGCGGAAGAAATCCAAAGTGGATGTCTCCACGGTGCCAGCCACATGCCGAGACTCGGCGTCCACACACTCCTCGCTCTCCTGTCGACGGGCATCAATGTCGGCCACAGCCTGTTCCACCTGGCGTATGGGATACAGGAAAATGATCAACAATTGACGTTCCACCAGTTTGATAATATCCGCAGCCAAAGATTCCGCTTTATGGATGGCAGTATGAATCATTTTGTCATACAAATTGAGCTGCTCAATATCCATGTCCAGGTCCAGGTCCATATCCAGGTCCATATCCATTTCCATGTCCATTTCCATGTCCATGTCCATGTTCAGTTCTAGTTCTTGGGACGGTTGAATGGGTGTGGCCGTCACCTGGTAAAGAGTAAGAAATGTTTTGGGTATTCAATACTTGAATCAATTATTCCCTACTTACCACAGCGGTCAGGGTTAGGGCACATAGAATGAGTATGGTCTTCATGGTGCTATCCAAATTTTTGGTCTAACTTTTTTAGCCAACACTTTGGGTCTTTTATATGCCCAGATATGTATGCAAGTGGGTAGGTTTGTATGTAGATGGGAGGGTTAGTGCTCGGGGTTTCCCTATCTGTTGAGTGAGTGTGTTCGTCGTGGATTTAATTAAACTTATCTAAGCGATTTACTCGCTTCTTTGCTTTAAATTTGATACCCTTGCTAAAAGTATATGGATTTTGCTTAAGCGTTAAACGAATCTGCAGAAAGGACCTTGTTCTTGAATCATTTAGATAGCAGGCCAAATCAACAAAGATCCTTATTGATTGAAGCTTCAGTTTCAGTTGGGCAGTCACACAGTTTGACATTCACACTTACAGTTTGACATTCACCTTAACAGTTTGACAGTCACCATTTTGATTAATTCTTTCGTTGTCTTTTAATGCCATTTTCATCTTAAACATGAACAATTTGAACAAATTGCAACATGCACCATAAATTTAACATAAACTTAATTTAGGAATTTAGCTAGTTTAAATAAATATACAAACATTTAAGTGCTTTTGTGCGTTGTATAGGAAGCAAACAAGAGGAATTTGTCAACAAATCTTTTGTGTTTTTTTTTATCTTTTTGGTTTTCTCTTCATCTCGAATGTGTCTAATCGATTTTGATGCGACGTCCATAGATCCAGGCCAGTCGCACCAGATCCCGATGAGCCAAGGCCCAGGCAAGTAGACAAAACAGGCCGGCAGCCAAGCCCAAGCCCAGATGCAAACCCAGTCCTAGGGAGGATTGGTACTGCAAATAGAAAATCAATTATACCAAGAACCCTTTCTATAGTTTATCCCAGACTCACCCAATAGCAAATGGAACCCGCTAGCATCAAAGTGCCACCAAACAGTTTGCCCGGCCACAGACCCAGCAGGGGATTCAGCGACACACACTGATACTGCTGCCTGATGTAGTAGGTGCTATACAGAATACGACTAAACATGTTGATGCAATTGGCAAAGATGAATCCCACCGGACCAAAAACACCCGTCAGTATGTAGGACAGTACCAGGAAACTAATCGAGAAGATGGCCATTAGATAGTTGTACTTATCTATATCCCGACTGGTGTTGGTGGCGAACATATAACCCTCGCTGATGCCATTGATGGCCAAGAAGTAGATGGCCAGGCAATGCCACTGCAGCAGGCTCTGGGGCAGGCCGCCGGCCACGAAATCCTCGCCTCCATAGAGCAGCAGCAGAGTGTGCGAGTAGCTTTGGCCAAAGGTGAAGGCCAGCAGCCCTATGGAGCTGACGCCCAACAGCAGATTGTGCAGCACACTGCTGGCCTGAGTGACGCGCTCACGCGGCTGCTTGGCCAGCCTTATGTCGCGCGTTATGGTTTGGGTGAAGTAGAAATAGGAGCTATCCTCAATGGGGCGGAATATGAAACGTGCGGCCAGGCTGCCCAAGTTGTTGACCACATCGTAGGTGGCCTGTTCGCCAAAGCTCAGCACTGGTGACACGGACATCACATATTTCTCACCCTCGGTGAGGATTTGCTTCAAGACGCCCTGCTTGACAAAGCTCAGGGTAAGCGTCTGCAGTTCGCGATTGAAGAACTTGCCATTCGGATTGAGCAGACAGCCGGGCAGGAACTCCCGCAGGCGTGTGAAGGGGAAGTCGTCCATTTGCTCGAACAACGCACTGGGACCCTTCTTGCGTTTCTCTTTATACAAATTGAATTGCCTTATGTAAAAGTAGAAGAACCCGTACATGCCGAGAACAATGGTCAGCGAACTGGCCAATTGGGCTATGCCAAAGGCTTGTATGGCCGCACTCCTATCGCCCACCACAATCCACAGAAAGATGGCCGAGCGTATGAATATGTATAGAGTGTTCACTAGAATCTTGAGCTTGACAAAGCAAAACACCTGAGCCACAAACACCGCCGATTCGGCTGTCAATTCCAAGACACAGGACAAGGCCACAGCATAGCAGGCAAACTCATATTGCTGGGCAAACGGCTCGTCCACAGACGACAGCCAATTCAGCCAGATATACAGGCAGGGCGCACACAGGACAGCACAAATGGGCACCCTGCAGAAAAAGGAAGATCGATTAAATGCGGGGCTTATAATACTGGGTTACTGGCCGACTTACGTCAGCCACATCTGGTTGATCATTTGTGCCCATGAGCATCTATCCCGCTGCTGTGAATTGGCACTCAATGCGGCCCGATTGATGGCCTCGCGGGAGAGAAAGAGCAGGGTGCTCTCGAGCAGCAGCAGGCGCACATTCATGATACCCAAAACCTCACGTCCCACATGCCGCACAATGTACGCATTGATGCCGAACGTGAGAATGCGGCACAGTATCTGCAATGGGTGAGCTTTTGGGTGACTAATTGCAATGAGATCCCAGAACAGCTCACCTGAAAGATAATGCTGAAACCAGCGCCCAGCAGGCTGCTCTCTAGCACATTGCGTGCCATGGCTTGTTGGGGGGGGTGGGCGCCTGGTGTGTTCAGTCACTCAGCATGGCCGGCAACACAAAACTAACAAATCAGTAAACCAAGCAGGTAAATATTTATAAATAATATAAAGGTAGCAGAACTGTTGCCAGGTGGCAAGGCTGGTCATTTTGATAAGTGGCAGAACTGTGGCCGGGTGGCAAGGCTGGTTATATATCGATATTATTTTGGTATTGGTGAGACCACAAGAGTGGTCACACTAGGACTTAAGCCAGACAAGCAGAAGGGTCAAGCCAAAAGCTATCAAAATGAAAGCGATTTCACAGCTGTGCGGCTCCAGCTTAATGTTGTTGTTGTGGCTGATTCCACTGGCTTTGGGTGCGGGTTCTGAGAAAATTGCAACAGTCACAGCAGCAACAACAGCAAGCACAGTAGCAGCAGGAACTGCCACCAGCAAGTCAACTAACCTAACTGAGCAATCTGTGGCCAAATCCATCAACACCACCAGCTCAACGATCCACCACCAGCACCATCAAATAAAGAGAACAAGACGAAGGTTGAAGGAATCACCAGTAAGGGAACACCAATTGTTGCTCCCACAAGCAGCTCTTCTTCTACAAGCACTACAACCACCACCACCACCACTAAACCAACTATAAAATCCACCACTACCACCACCACCACGCCTGCTCCACCACCTAAAAAACCCAAAACTGTTCACAGTACAGACGGACTGGTCAATTTGAACCTACAACCGCCGCAGCCACCCTTAGCTGATTCCACTCAACCAGAGGTTCAGTCCTCTCAGGAGCGTACCGAAATTGGAGGTAACCTAGTCGATCGTGCTGGTGGCAATGTCTATATCGTTCCCATTGTGACCGTTCTGCTTACCGTACCCCTGGCCATTGGTGTCGTCACCATAATGTATCGTCGATTACGCGAGCTGTGGAGCACTCGACATTATAGCCGCATGGATTTCCTGGTCGACGGCATGTACAACGACTGACGAAGGCGGCCAGCGGCAATGGCAAAAAGTGGCCAACAAAGGATTGGGTGATCATTTTTGAAAGGAGGCATGAAATGCTACAACGTGGAAATCGGTCAGTCAATTAGATGTGGGTTTTAAGCCTGCTTTTCATTAGCGGCCAAATTGAATTTGATATATAAGAAATTAACTGATTTTTGAAAGGCTAACAAATTGAAAGAAATTTGAAAAAATTGTAAAAAATTGTTTAATCTTAAGCATTTTGTTATAGAAATACCTTCAACGGAGAGAGAGAGAGCAAATCTGTAAAATTAGCTATTCCTGGGTTTAAATTACACTAGACTGTACGGAGTTTTGTTTGCTGTCCAGCCTACTGTACTTTATACACAGTTCTGCCACTTTTTCACTGATTTACCTATATATATATACATTTTATATAAAGCTGCGACCAAACTGTGTAATACATCATCCCCCTCCCCCCTCTCCTCATACTCTATCACCATAATGTGCCTTACAAAACTACTCAGCTCTACATTTTTACCTAAATATTATATTGTACATAAACACATCAAATGAAAATGTTTCAAAACTTGGTGCGCTTTTCAAAAATCTGCAAAGCATTTACCACCAGACACTGCGCATTTGTTTTCATTTTGTTGTATTTGATTTGATTCCTTTTTTGTTATAAATATGAACAATTGCAATAAAAAGAAAAGAAAAAGAACAAAACGGCTTGTCTAATGCGTCGAAACATGAAGCGGGCCAAACTCATCACGTATAAACAAAAGGCCCAAAATAATGAGGGCGTGCATATCATTTGCCCAAAAATCCAAACAAAACTGGGCAACAAGTTAATCGTGTCATGGGGAGGGGGTAAAAAAAAAAACAAAAAGTTTTATTAGGGAATGTGGACAGAGGGGGCAATGGCTTTCGTTTCGTGTAGTCAAACACTTTGAGGAATACCAGCTTTCATCGTTTTGAAGTGGGACTAGGTCCCATTGGTCACTGTCATTAAAAAAGATGCTTGAAATCAACGTTTTACTACTTTGCCTTTTCCCTCTAATTCCCACCTACTTCCCACCCACTTCCTCTCCACTTCCCACCTATATCCCATCCCCATCCTATGGGGCATCTCGGCGGTATTTCCCACAACGGAAAATTAAATCACAAATGATTTTGAATTTTATCCCTACAAACCGAGTTTCAAGTGAATCGGATGAAAAATAGTATTTTGCATGCAAAACTTTCCAATCATTTTCATCAGGGCTGCAAACCCCATTAAAATCGACACCGAATTTTTTGGTCGGGTTCACGGAGCGGGTTCAAAAGGTCGCTGAACCTAGGTTCGGGTTCGAACCGGGGTTCACGAATAATTTTGTTCGAAAAATTGTACGTAAATTGAAACAAACAAAAGTTTAGAGGCTTGATAATATAATATTTGGTACATCGAACGTTTAATGTAGGTGAATTTTTACTTCGATTCCTTTCGATCTCTGGTTACATGTCTCCATAGTCCATTAAAAAATCCCGTCGATACTGCAGGCACTCTCTAAGATAGGAAGTGAGCGAACGCCAATTACTTCCGTTTAAGAGCTTGTGCATTTCCTGGTCGGTCAGAGCATCTCTTTCCCAGTATAGGGCCCTGAGTTCCTTCAGAATTGGACAGCGAGAAAAGAAGTGGGCGGTGTCTTCTCTCTCTCCGGTGTTGCAGAGAGTGCAATGGCCGGGCCTTGAGATATGTGGCATATAGTTTAGGTTAAGCACTTCCGTTCTCGTTCGAAAAATGACTGATATTGCTGCCACGTCTAAATTGTCACTGAAATAATTTTTGTCTTTTAAGTTATACTCCAGTTTGCTGTACGTGACACGAGACTGACTTTCACGGGCTTGTGATTCAAAGCCAATCCTTTCCGTGCTGTCTATGCTCTGCAGCAGTTTTGTCTGCCAAAGGTTCCATGTGCTGTAGTCTTCTATGTTGCATCTAATATTGTGGTCCAACGCCATGGCTTCCCACCTTCCGACGAACTGTGATCTTTCTTCTAATAAGTGTTCTGTGACGATTCTTGGAAGACGCGTCGATGGCATTTGCATAGTTTTGTTAACATAATCGAAGTGAAGTTGCAATGTGTAGAGAAACATAGTTGGGAGACCCGTTTCCAAGTGTATGGCATAGTTGGGCGAGCATAGAGGCAAGTGGAACACCCTCTTTATATAAAAGCGAAGGAGTTGTTCTACTTCTTCGTATTGACCGAAGCCCCATACTTGAGCAGCATAGCACAGAATTGCTCTGGCTGTGGCTAAGAATAGTTTGTACTTAGTGCTGTGATTGACGTTTCTTTTCCTAAGCAGTTTGTTCCACGTGGTATTGATCGCAATTTTCGAGTCGCTTAGTTTTTTGTTCAAATGCTTGCGAAATGACATATTTGGTGTAAGAGTGACTCCCAAGTACTGGAATTCGGAGACAATGTCTAAGTTCACTCCGTTGATAGACCAAGTATCTGTCCTTGCTTTTCGACCCCCTTTTCACGCTTTTCGATACTCCCCTCATCTCAATGTTGTGAGTTTGTCTCCCGTAGGTTAGAGAGCTTATGTTTTGTCTGTCAATCGTATCGAATGCAGCTTTAAAATCGACAAAAAACGCAAACATTTTTTTTTGTTCTCCAAGTACTGTTTTGCAACGGCGGTGAAGGTGAAGACGCTGTCAACAGTGGAGTAGCCTTCTCGAAATCCGGATTGGTATTCGCTTAAGATTTATTCTTTTTGACCCCGTAAGAGAGACGATTCAGCAGTATAGAAGCAAAGGTCTTCATGGTCTCGTTTAATAAGGATATTCCTCTGTAGTTCGTTGGTTCGCTTGCTTCTCCTTTTTTAAAGATTGGGTGTATAACATTTCGTCTGAAGTTTTCTGGTGCATTTTCCGTATAAAAAATTGTATTTTATACATTCGTAAGAAGTTGTACAAAGTAAGGTATTTCGTTTACTGCGCTATATTGCTGATGTTACCTCCGTGATATCAATTTCCATATCTAGCTCCGGGACACTGGTAAATGGCAAGGCAAACAGGTGTTGCATTGGAGGAGCATCAGCAGTGTCCAGAGGGCTTTGCTGTCCTTTACACCGTTCAAGGCTATTTCCATCTGCCTATAGTAATCGTTTTCATTGAGAGTCTTATTGTCCGCATAGGAAATCACAGTAGTTATAGCGAGACGAACATATTCCCAAATGCTCTCAGAGAGCGCAAGCGAGAGCAAACAGCTGACTAATTTCTGACAGAAACGGAGTCGATTGCGACTCTATTCTTAATTTATGTTTGTTCATAACTTTTAAAACAAGACACGCACACACCACATAGGAGGATGGTGGACTGTACAGCTGTTTCAAGAGCCTCGCGGTTTCATCATCAGCAGGCTTTGCCTACCTTCTGCAAGTTGTCAGAGGCCAGTTAACGCACTGTATAAATTAAACATTAGAGTGTCTTACAGCAATCTTTCATTATTATTGACTTTAGCTGGATAAAACAAATATATGAGTAGAAAAAGTGCGCTAGACTAATACTTGTATTTAAGGAACAGCAGTTCTTTACATAAGTAGATCGATTTTCCAAAACTTTAAAGCTTTCAACTTTTCATCTTCATTCCTTTTTTAAAGCTTTACTTATAAGGTCTTTTTATACCCGTTACTCGTAGAGTAAAAAGTGTATACTAAAGTCGTGCAAATGTATGTAACAGGCAGAAGGAATCCTTTCCGACCATATAAAGTATATATATTCTTGATCAGCATCAACAGCCGAGTCGATTTAGCCTTGTCCGTGTGTCCGTCCGTCCGTCCGTCTGTATGAACACCTAGATCTCAGAGATGGTAAGAGATAGAGGTTTGACATGTATGGGACAAATGCTTCTTTTATCTGCACGCAGATCAAGTTTATTTCAAATTTTGGCCACGCCCCCTCCCGCCCCCATAATTCGGAAAAAACGTTATATCTCCTACAGTTTTAAAGATTGACGATTCGTACCTTCTGGGGATAGTTAGTAATTAGCAAAATGAATCGATTTGCCAAAGAAATGATAAAGATGTAATGAACGGTTCTCAAGTTATGAGCAAAAAGTGAACCAAGCCCCCCCCCTCTACCACCCTTCCCACCCTAAAAAATGTTGCATACTTTTCGGATGGTCACACTAAGGAACGCAGCAACACTGTTAAACATGTTTTTCTTGAGTAACGGGTATATCGAAGTCGGTTAGAGCCGACTTTAACTAATGCTCTCGTTTTTTAGAGTTTTTATGACAATTTTACATGATTTTTGGCAATTAACTATATAAAAGAGTAATTAAATGAAGTTTGTTCGTACTAACGATTTGTTTAATTTGGTCTAAGCTACAACTTCGTACCGTATTACTTGTCCAAATTCGTAACGGCTTTCAAGATATAGTTGAAAAACTGTAAAAAAGTGGTAAAAACTTTGTTGTTTTGGATAACTTTTGTAATTTTGAGTATGAAGATGTAATTTTTTCGATTTGCTATAAAGGAATGTTTTGTAGGCCAAGCCAAGAGCAACAACTTTGCTAAAGACATGAAAGCAAAATTCATAATAGTTTACGAGATATGGATTCAAAAATCCTACTCTGAAGCTGAAAAGTTCAAAATGCAATAAAAAGAAAACGGCAGCTAATCAGACCAAACCCCGACAGGGTTTTTATACTACCATCATACCCTTTCAAAAATTTTTGGTCTCGACCGTATCAACTTTTTTGAGTTGAAAAATGTGTCACAGTGATATTAATGTATGCGACAAACTATATGCGCTCTTTCGTTCCCTCTCACACTGACTGGCTCTCTCTGTTTATGCAAAACTCTGGTACTCTCTTGAGTCTGCAACCTTTTCAACTAACACTTTTACAGTTTGGTCTTGGAGAGGACTTACTGTTTAAGTTTGTGCCAATTGTGTCTCGAATAATAAAGCAAAAGTTTTGAAAATATAGCGACAAGTGCAGTGGGTTAGCTCCAGCTCCAGATAAACTAATTGATTGATTTTCGGAAAAAAGGCCATTCCATTTCGATGCCTTGAATCGGATTTAAACTCTAAAGTTTGCTTCACTTTCGCTAATAAGGGTGCAACAGGTGTTTCAGGGGTAGAGAGTTTCTCAAAATGCTGCCCATTGACCTCAGCTGTCAAATTGTTTGGCTCATTTGATCGTTTTTCTTCCCAATAATAGATTACCGACGGCTGTCCCATCCAAACAAAAAAAAAACCAAAAAAACAAAAAAAGACAAATGCCCAACATAGCACATTCTAATCTCGCCACCCACACTCCTCCCCGGCAGAACAAAGCATTGGCTAAGGATGAAGTGGTTTATAAATTATCTCCATTTTCCAGGCATTTTCATAGTTCGTTTGTAATTATTTAAACAAACCAAAGACGAGCAAAAGACGCCGCGGCGTCGTGTGTCTGTTTTGGTATGGCATTTTGCTCGGCAACGTGTGAATTATTGGGCCGAGCAGCAAACCGTCTCTGGCTATGCCCCTGCCTCCGCCTTGGGCGGCTGTTTATTTGGAAGCGTGCGCTGAACGCGTGCAGTTCGCCACGATCGATCGGTTCGCACAGAGAAATCTAAAAAGAACAATGCATCCTGCCTCGCCGCATCAGCATCGTGCTCGCTTGACTCCGGGAACGGGCAATCTGCAGACTTCATCCTCGTCAGACACATTTGCCCTGCATCATCATCAGCAGCAGCAGCAACAGCAACAGCAGCAGCAGCAGCAACATGTGGTGCAAATACCACCAGCCTCACAGACCTATCAGGGACTCAAAACATGTAAGATTCGAAAAGAACTTTTGGAAAACGAGTGATCTGCTGTCCAGTTTGCACATTGTTATAGTAAAAGTTTGTTTTTTTTTGTCCGCTGGAAAACTGGAAAAAGTGACCCGATTCCCACACGATTTGTGTTAATCACGTGTCGGAAGGAATTCGTAGAACACCTGTGTTTGATTCTAAGGCACTTCCATGGATGAAGAGTAGAGTGTGTCAGATTTGACACATCATTGAGGTCTATGTAAGACTATGAAAACTACCAAATTTTGTTCTTAAAATTTTCCACCAAGATTTAATCTGCAAACCACTCTCAAAGTTAAACTATGTGCGATATACAGGCCTGTTCCCATTTCCGAATCCGATTGATCAGAATTGGTCGACCGAATATTTTTGCCATCAAGAGGATCGAATCCGATCGAAATCTAAAACGGGAACAGACCTGATAGTTTCAAATCCGAGAGCAAAGTTATCATTTCTGATTCGTTTCGAGATTTTAGAATGTGGTAAACTAAAACTACGATTGAAAATCTTAAAATTTTTAATAAAACAAGTAAGAAAGTCAGTCAAGCCCGACTGTAATGTACTCTGTGTATGCTCGGTAGGGCTTTCTTTTCTCCCTAGGACTTTTAACATGTGAAGTTCTATGCATAACAAAAAATACAGTATATACTGGGGTGCCACAGAAATCTCTAAAGATTTCGCCGACGCGAGGGTTGGTTTGTAAATCCCTCGAAAAGTTCGTAAAAAAATTTGCCATTTTCTAGTTATGGGTTAACTTAATGTTTAACTGAAATTTGTTGATTGTGTTTTAGGTTCTATGATACATTTTTAAATTATAATTCAAATTTAAGCCATATTCTTCAAAAATTAAGGGCAAAATTTAAAAATGTGTTCGCGCCAGTCATGAAGTATAACTTGCACAGCCCTTAGTCCGCTAGCTGATACATAGATGGTGACACCATCGATAGATGATAGTCCCATAGTCCCAGTTCATCTATCTAGTTCACACATCACTAACAGCTATCGACGTTCAATACTCCCGCCTTTTTAGGTATCTTACATCTCTAACTCACATGCACACACTTATCTGTCCGCCGTTTTGTGACAGTCATTCTTACCGGCAGCACACCGTCTCCAATATAATAAACCGAACTTAAATCCAACATTTCGAACTTACAGTTAGCCGAAAAATTTAAGAAAAGATCGCACATAGAACCAGGAACAAAATTTCTTGGATTAAGGACAGAATAGACTAAGTCGGGATTTTCACGATGAAGCAAATTTACTTAAGTTTTCATTGGCTGGGGAACTCTGCCCCCGGGGGCCGAACATAGTCGCGAATTCACACCGAATGCTTACCGAAGTCATGATTCACTGTGTGTTAGGAGAGAGAGAGAGACACAGCTATATTTCCAAAAATATTAAATGACACCCGCGTGACTCCAGACAGAGTATATTATAGTCGGGCTTGACCGACTTTCTCACTTGTTTTCATTGAGAGGAAAGCTAACTTCGGCTCGACCGAAGTTTATATACCCTTGGAGCATGATATATTTCTGCCAGATTTTTATATGGCAGCTATACGATATATTCATCCCAAATTGATCAAACTCTCTAAAAGTGTGTTTAGACAGATAATAATTTTAATTGAAACGTAAAAACACGCTACCATTGAAAACAAAAGAGTTTTTCTCACTAAAACTATTTTTTCGACCGATCATTCCTATGGCAGCTATATGCTATAGTCATCCGATTTGAATCAGACTTGACAGAATTATGTGTTAGCATATCATATTGATCAGTAACGAGTTTGGGAGCGATAGCATTAAAAACAAAAAAGTTTTTCATACTAATACTTTTTTACAGACCTAAATTTTGTATGGCAGCTATACTATATAGTTGCCCGATTTGCATAAAACTTGCTGAAATTATGTGAAAGCATTAAAAACTTTTAAATACGAGGGTTGGGAGCGATAACGTTGAAAACAAAAAAGTTTTTCTCACTAAAACTACTTTTTCAACCGATCGTTCCTATGGCAGCTATATGCTATAGTCATCCGATCCGGCCGGTTCCGACAAATGTGCAGCGTATTTATACCAAAAGACTTCGTGCAAAGTTTGGTTACGATAGCTTTAAAACTGACGGAGGAGATAGCATAGAAACAGACGGACGGACAGACGGACGGACAGACGGACAGACGGACATGGCTATATCAACTCAGCTCGTCACGCTGATCAAGAATATATATACTTTATGTGGTCGGAGATGCTTCCTTCTATGCGTTACAAACATCCGGACAATTTTAATATACCCTCTCCAAGGGTATAAAGAACTACTAGAACGCCTTTTTACACGGTCTGACAGCAACTCAGACGAAAACTCAGCTGAGTGATCAGGTCGTGTAAATAGAGGCTTACCAAAGTTTTGACGGATCGATTAATTATGCGGATTACTTGTTCTTTTTCTTTGAAACGATATTTATATCACAATCGCTTAACGGTTGCTCTTAACGCTGCTTATAAAAGCAATGTCTTGTCGCACTTGGTCTTGTCTTCTCAGTTCGGGACGTCCCTTCCTCCCTTTTGGGCGGATGACTACAGCCCAGCTAGCGTTTGATGAAATTTCTAATCATATTTGAGTCTTTTTCGAGTTCTCAGTCTTATTAAAATAGTCGTAAATGCGCTCGTTTTCTGATCATAAATAATACTTTTGTTGGGAGAAAATGGTACCCTAGCCGCGACTCTTCATTTAGAGTCATTTCTATCCCGTTTTTCTGATCAGTTTCGACTCCTTTTCAAGCCATTTTCGAGTCGTTTTTAAATGAATCATATTTTAGCATTTGCATGAGTCATTTTCGAGTCTTCCTTGAATCGTACATGAAATGAATCTGTTTTTAGTCACCAAAAGGTCTCGAAAATGACACATGAAGGCGATTCTTGTTAAAATGATCTTCTAACTGCTATATGTCTAAAAGCTACAAGCCATCTATCTGCAAAACTGTGGGGGAGGCACCGCTCATGAAATCCCAATGAAGCGCCATAAACCTTGGCTGCAAACGCTTTATATCTCACAGGTTTGATAGAAGTTCATGATGCAATAACTAGATCAAGCTTCTTTTCGCCTGAGCGTTGAGTTAATGAACCCCCGGGACTGTAAACACACAAAAACCATGGTCACACTATTAAGTTATCAATAGAAGAAGAGAATATTGAAAACATGAAAATTGCGCTTAATGGAAGTCCTTTGGGACTCACTTATGGATGATTTCTTCCTCGAACTACATTTTTACTATGCCTGTATGTTGCCGCATATATTCACAATTTGTTTAGCTCATAAATACACATTGACTGCCAGATACAAATAGTTTTGACCTCACAAATCTTCGGTGGCAAGCGGCAAAACACACAAAAAAAAGGCCAAAATTCCCAAAAGTGAATGCATTATAAAATCATAATTAATGTGCGAGGTGAGACGATTTGCTTCCAGTCGAAAATGATTCATTTCACGTCTGTTTCGAGCAGCGGGCCTATTGAATTGTATAGCTCAACCGTCCAAACGGTCGGCCGTCCGGCCACCTATGAAGTATGCAATATAAACTCTGCGCCGACAAGTAAAAATAAATATCAAATCGTTCGTTTCGGAACCCAACTGTATCCGTGATATAAGGCGTATTGCTGGAACTTATAAGATAAACAATAAACACAGACAACACACACACACACACTGGGACATTGTTGTTCCCAAAACAGTTTGTGTATTAGGTGAAATTTAAACAAAATTCTGATTATGTTCGGCTCATAGACAGATTTATACTCATTGTATGGCACATACACATAAGTACGCATGTTTGTATGTTTGTATGTATGTATGGTTGTACTGGCATGTAGTTAGTCAAGCATGGACTCCGGGCATAAATGTTTATGAAATTTATGGCCGGTTTTCAGATCAAAAACAAATTTGTACAAATTAATTGCTTCAAAACAGAACATAAGAAACTGGCAGGAAAACTGAACTGAGGATCATAATATACAGTCACATATAGTTTAGGTCAACAGGGGGGGGTCTATTAGTCGAATACTAACTCGTCCCGAGTTCGTACTTTTCTTTACGTCTATGCCGAAGTTTTAATACCTTAGCCAGTGATGGTTTTGAAGTATCTTTTCAAAAATAACCCTGTGACACAACTTTCAACTCAAACAAACAAGAAAGTCGGTCAATCCCGACTAAAATATACTCTGTACCCCCAAAGTTAGTGCATATTTGATCATCATTAAGTTAGAAGAGGCAAAGCACCCATAAAATGTGTGCGAAGTGCTACCCAACGCCGTTGCGGCCATTGCTACCTATCATAATTGTTTGTTTCCCTTATAACTCAAATATTGTTCAAACGATCTTCAGCATTCTATAATATATCAACAGCCGAGTCGATATAGCCATGTCTGTCTGTCCGTCCGTCCGTATAAACAAGCAGATCTCAGAGATGGTAAGAGTTAGAGGTTTGACATGTATGGGACATAATCTTCTTATACTTGCAGGCAGATCAAATTTATCCCGCCCCCGCAAGTTGGAAAAAATGTCAGATCTCCCACAGTTTTGTACCTTCTAGAGAACGTTGGTAATTAGCATTACGTATCGATTTGCCGAAGAAATTATAAAGATCCCTTCTGTGACGTAAAAGTGTGTTAGTACGTTTTGATCTCGAATGTTGGCCACGTAAGCCTCGCTACTGCACAAGAAGAAAGGTTTTTCCACCGATTCGTATCGAGACTCAGTGTTTCGAGCTTTATGTGGAGCTTAAATGTCGCCATAGGCTACCTATCGTACACTTCTCTGAAAGGATGGTGTGGTTCCTATTCTGGCCAGTTGGTCCGCAGACTCGTTTCCTTCTATGTTGCTTCAATAGTTAAGAGATAAGCGACATTCCGTAAGTTTTTTAGCATTGTTTGTGTGTGAGTCAAGTGCCTTAAGGGCGGCTAAATACGTTGCCTTTTTGACCGTGAGTGTGCTAAGGTAGGTGGCAGCTTCCTGGATAGTTACCACTTCCGCTTGGTACACACTGCAGTGGCCAGGAAGGCGGAACGAGGTGTTTAAATTTAGGTTGGGGGGAAAAAACGCCTCTTGACTCTGATGTGGGGGGATGTTCACCCAATCACGGCGGCTTAGTCTGTATTTAGTGGTATACTCTCTTGGATCTCTTGAATTGCCTCTGTTCCAAGCATCAGATTCTTAGTCTTAGGGCTGTTGTGATAGCCAGTTGTTTTGCTACTAGGTCTAGTGGCAGAAGGTGAAACATAGTATTTAGCGCTCCCCGTTGGTGTCGTTCTGAGAGCGCCACTAATACATATCTCAGCACTTATCTGTACTTTTCTGAGATTGTTCAGGATTGCTTGTTTCCTAAGAGCTGACCACCATACTAGTGCTCCGTAGAGTAGTATGGGACGTACAACGGCTATGTATAGCCAATGTTCTATGAAAGGAGAAAACCGCCATTTGCAGGCCTATGGCCCTTTTGCACGGTAGGGCAATGGTTGCCTTCTTTGATGACGTTCGTTTATGTTGTCTATCCAGAGTAGTGTTCTATTCAGAATGACACCCAAGTATTTGGCATTGTCTCCAAATACAAGGCTAACTCCGTTTGATTTATGAGCAAAAAAGTCCTATTTCTATGTTTCCAAGTTATGTCCTGTTTGTCGAAACAGAAGATTGAAGGTCGTACCTCATGGTTTAAATCTTTATACATATATTCTCACTGCTGCTTCCCGTTCTTTAAGATCCATTTAAACGACCTTCCAGATGAGTCTTCGTACTCAGATTACAATGCTGACGTTGCTTTGTTTACATAAAAGAAGAAAATAAAAAAACAAAAGCGAAATGAATAAAGAAGCATTAAAAATTATAGTTTTATTATAAATAGAAGAATGAAAAGAATGTGCAAAAAATCAAAACTGGCTTCGGCGCAGAGTAGAAGACCGATATGTGTCACAGCTTGTGTGGTGTGAACTGCAATACGAGGATCCAGAAGCTTTCGCAAAGTTTAATTAAAAATTGTCAGCCAGAAAGTGGCAACGCCAGCACACTGCAATTAGGTCACACTGAAACTCGATAGATGCCACCAACCTATAGTGCTCAGGCCAAATAGAACCGGCTCTTTCATGATTTTCTTCTTTTTTTTTGTAAACTTGTGTTATTAGTTAAAGTGTTAAGGGATTATACAATAAAAATCTTATCAGCCTTATGTTGGTGTTCTCAATGTACAGGCCACCGCCTATGTGCTCGTGAAGATCGTCCAGGTACAGCGCAAAGAGCAATGGTGACATAAGACATCCTTGTTTCAACCCGTTCGTCTCCTGTCCAAACTGCACAGTACGTTTGCGAGGCTACTTTTTCTATTCTATTCCTTGTCGTTGTACATAGCTTGTATACATATAAGAAGTTGGTCAAAAGCAGCCCTGAAGTCCACAAAATAAGCATTAACTTTCTTCTTCTCCTCAAAGTTGATTCGTACAATGGAGGCCAAGTTGAAAATGTTGTCAACCGTTGAGTATCCGCGTCGAAAGCCAGCTTGGAACTCGTTAAGTTTATTGGAGAGTAAGTGTGATTCGGTTTTTCGGTTCGGTTCTTGGTTTTTATTTCTTGTCTTTGTCGCACGATATAGACCAGATAACAACAATTCTCTAGAATTCCGAATGTATAGTTATTTCGGTCTAAGGTTCAGTTTACCATTTCGATTCAAAACCTACTTGGCAGCCCAGCTCTCTTACACTCCAAGTTTTTTAATAAATTCTAGAACCTTCATACTTTTCGCTTGGGAAATACTTCAATGGAATGAAATGCGGTTCTTTTAACGAAAGACCAACTAAACTAGATCAACAGGTGATCTCTGGGAAGGGGGATACCTTGGCTGTGGCTTCTCTTGAATTCCGTTCAGAAACTGTTCACTGCTTCTTTCTCCCCGAAATGTATCAATCTTCTCAATCGTCTGAAACAAACGGAAATCATTTGATTCCATTTCGAGCGGCATGAACGCCAAGTGGCAGATGTGGCGTTCAATTGCTTGTGATAAATATTCGCCTCACTCACCCCCATCCTCCTCCGTCCTCCCCCTTCCAGCGGAAAATGACACAATGGGCTGTGTGGAGCTGCTGGCCACAGCCATTTCGGTGCTGATCATGGTGCTGACCTTCCCCATTTCCGTGTTCATCTGCTTCAAGGTGGTGTCCGAGTACGAGCGCGCCGTCATCTTTCGCATGGGTCGCCTGCGAAGTGGCGGCGCCCGCGGACCCGGCGTCTTCTTTGTCTTGCCCTGCGTGGATGACTACTATCCGGTGGACTTGCGTACCGTTTCCTTTGATGTGCCGCCACAGGAGGTTTTGTCCAAGGATTCGGTGACGGTGACAGTGGACGCGGTGGTCTATTATCGCATCAGTGATCCTCTAAAGGCAGTCATTCAGGTATCCAACTACAGTCACTCGACACGACTGCTGGCGGCCACCACATTGCGCAATGTTCTGGGCACTCGCAATCTGTCGGAGCTGTTGACCGAGCGGGAAACCATTTCGCATACCATGCAAATGTCCCTGGACGAGGCCACCGATCCCTGGGGCGTAAAAGTGGAACGCGTGGAAATGTAAGTTACGTCCATTGTTTCCTAATTGTAATCTAACCCCTCCCCCCTTTGCAGCAAGGATGTGTCTTTGCCCACCGCTTTGCAGCGTGCCATGGCCGCCGAGGCGGAGGCAGCTCGTGAGGCTCGAGCCAAGGTGATTGCTGCCGAGGGTGAAATGAAATCCTCGCGTGCTCTCAAAGAGGCCTCCGAGATCATTTCGGCCAGTCCATCGGCCCTGCAGCTGCGCTATTTGCAAACACTGAGCAGCATCTCGGCAGAGAAGAACTCCACGATTATCTTTCCTTTGCCCATGGAACTGTTGACGCCATTCCTTAACTCACATCACTATCATCCAGCTGGAGCACCCCCACCGCCGTCGCATCGCCATCAACACCATCAGTGACGCTCAATGTCGGTGCTGCAGCCATATTTGGAGGCACTGCAGCGCTGTGAGCTGAAGCAACAGCAGCGGCGGCAGCAGCGGCACCAGCAGAATCCGTTAAAAGACGACGATGATGATGATGAGGATGAGGATGACATCGTTGGCTATTTGTTGTAAGGTGGAGGGAGCAGCACCGACAAACTGTTCAATAAAATACAACTTGTTTAATTTTTTTTTGTACTTAAACCGTTTCGACTTTTAGTTTGGATGTGTCATGTCACCCAGGTAGTTCCAGAACGCTCTGGCGATTCCTATCATTTGATCAGATTCAAACTGTTTTTATTATAATTTATTCAATATTCAAGTGAGACTACACACAAACTTAAATGAAGTGCTGCGCATCACGGTTGCGGCCGTTGCTGTTCGTAGTTTATTTATACGGTGCTGTATCGTTCATTTGATCATTTCCAAACTTTGAGAATTGATAAATAATGCGGATTAATATATATGTGTAGAAGGTTCGTGCGGACTGACGGACTTGTTTGATCAAGAATATGTATGTATGTATGTATGCACCTGAGTTCTCTGAGAATTGGGCAGCGTCCAATAAAATGGCTAAATGTCTCCTTTTTCGTTTAAATTGCACATTGTGCAAAGTCCCGATTGGGTCGGCAAAAATCCATCTCCATTCAATTAAACTTTTCAATTCCAAGTGCCTATAATTCGAACTTTTTTTAGTTAGAGTAGTTCGAGTGTTTAGTCTAAGCAACGTTTTAAACTTAATTAATAAGGTAAGGTAAGACGGGTTATCTAATTTAATGTTAAACGTCGTGGATCCTCAACGAAAATTTTTAGAACTTTCTCCACAATGCATTTCTCATTTACGCTCACAGTTTTTCTATGAACACTGAGCATGCATAGTCCTGTAAACAAAAGCAAATAGTTAGTTTTTTAATTAATTTGTGTATTTATATTTTTTAGTACATATTTACCATACAAACGGTTTTCCGCCATGGTTTATCGAAGCCAAGTTTTCACCCTTCTCAATGTGCTGAAAGTTCTTTCTATTGACGATCCGGTACAAGGAAGAGCTAGAGCAATACAAAGAGCGATCTTTGTCATTGGGAAAAATCGTCTGCTTCTTGTACAACATCGCACAGCTCTAGTTTCTTCAGATCCTCTGCACTCAATTTTTTGATATCCAGTGATCGTACCACAATTCAGCTTCTCCGCTATAATTTTCTAGGTTGTAGAACTTGGAGAAGTTTTTAGACATTTTTATAAAGTCCTCAAGGCTCATTTTTAGCATGTTTGCTGGATGTAACTGAAATAGTTCAAACGCTGGCAAGTTTTCATCCGCAAATCTGCTTTCCAGTGAAGTAAGCAACGAGTCCAAGTATGGAATTAATAGCGATCTCTTCCAAAATTCAACCAAATTCGATGAAGGATGGTTTGAGCGAGGGTTTTTACCTTTCACAGTTCTAGGAGCTCGGAGTTCAACTCCGATTTCTTCAGAGATCAATTTAGCATCTCCACAAATTTCCGATATTATAAAATCTACATTTTGTCGATGACCTTTTTACCAATTCAATGATTTTCTTAACGTGGTTTGTGCACTTGAGAAGGTCCAATCTCTGTGATTGTAGAACATTAACCACTGGCTCAAGGTACGCAGAATATTTGGCTATAATGAAGACGCATATTATAAATGTTGACTGGGTAATGGCAGAATGCAGCTGAAATGCAGATGATCTGGTACCAGAGTTTCCTTCTATTGAGAGTTTTTCGAGTCCGTTTACGATTATTTTGAAGTGATTCTTAAAAATTCAAATGCTTTTGTACTTTTTCGACCATCGCGTTTCGCATAGGGCAGGAATGTTTGGAATATACTTTCTCCTGGTAAATGATTCTCGGAAAAAGTTAATAACATCTTTGATAGTTGATATCGAATTACGAATCTCCGGAACTTTATTAAGATGGGGTATTTTTTTCTCAAAATGGCCTGCACACCATAATCCTTTCCCGACATGGTCGAACAACCATCATAGCCTTGTCCCTTTAGTTTAAGTGGATCAAGTCCTGCATCTGTGATGAATTTATCTAATTCAAAAGCAATAGTCTTTGCATCCATGGCTTCCAACTGTACGAAACCTATAAATTCTTCACGAATAGATTGTTTCTTTTGATCATAGAATCTAATGCCAATCGAAAGTTTTTCTTTCCTTGAAATATCGCAACTTATTAATGTACTCACATGTTAAAAATCTTCTTATATCCATATTTTTCTTCCTTTGACCTTAGCTGCCTTCTTCTTAGTACAGGGTTGCCCATATTCGACGGACCCATGTTTTTTTAATAAAAAAAATATAATTTTTTGGCGGTTGGCAATCTTAATCATTTAATTTGTTCCAAGTAGATTTGTTTACATCAATTTTTGAATATGATATCTCTCAAATGGCCGCCTCTGGCGTTGATGGCGTATTGTGCCCTTTTTGCAGCATTTTCCATCGATTTCGCCAACATTTCGGCCGGAATAGCGGCTATTTCTTCACGAATGTTGTCCTTGAGCTCTTCTACGGTCCTTGGCTTGTTAACGTAAACCTTTGACTTCAAATATCCCCACAAGAAGAAGTCAGGCGGCGTCAAATCGGGCGAACGCGGTGGCCAGTCCAAATCACCACTTTTCGACATCAAACGGCCCGGAAACAATTTCTTCAGAAAATCGATTGTTATGCGACTTGTGTGAAACCAGAACTGCCTCATACGCTTTCGACGAATAATTGGCATCACAAAATTGGTCATCATGTCGCGATAACGCTCCTGGTTGATGGTAACAGCATGGCCATTTTCATTTTGGAAGAAAAACGGCCCAATGACCGTTTTCGCACTAACGCCGCACCAAACTGTGACTTTTTCGTCATGAAGAGGCACTTCTTGAATCTCCTCAGGATTTTCAGTGGCGTAAATACGGCAATTTTGCTTATTTACGGTCCCATTCAATGTGAAATGTGAAAATGTGAAATTTTTTAAAAGCACGTTGAGTTTTCACAATTGACTTGTTCTGTTGAATGTAAATTTCAACTATTTCAGAGCGCTCGCGTGGCGTGTATTGTTCCATGGTAAAAATCTCCTTGGACTGACGCTTCAAACGCGGTATGTCATTAAGCGATCTGACATCTCTGTCAAAAGTTATGGCGTTGCCAGATGGGTCCGTCGAATATGGACAACCCTGTATGTACTCCATAAAATTCCTTTATCTGTTGCGGAACAACTCTTTATTGCGACCAGCATTCTTTCTGAGAGACACATATTGATCATAAAGTTTCCTTAAGCTTTTGCTCACATTTCTTCCTAGTTTCATGATAAGCCCAAATGATTTCAATACACCATCAATTTGAAGGACAGTGCGGTTAAGGCTGTCGCTTAATGAGTATTTGTATCCCTTATATTATGCAGAAGAACCGCCAAGACATCTTTTCTGGCAGCTTTACTGAATCCAGCCCTGCCCGCAACGCGCCAATCAAATAAATGCTGCTAGAATCCTCTATATCCTGCATTTTGCTTTGCATAAAATATTTTTTAAAATAGATTTTTAAATCAAGAACAAAGTTTGGCATCTCAAAGGTTACTTCTATTAATCTAATCAAGAAACTTTAAATCCACGGCGCCAGTATTAAACGTTAAAATTTCGAAGTTTGGTTATTCATTACGGTAACTGGAAATTATTATTAATGTTTTGCGCCCTGAGGAAGAAAACATTTCAAAAATAAAAAATTCCCATATGATTATGTTCAGCATTGCTCACAGTAGTATAGTAATCAGCATTATTTTTCGATCTTAAAAGTTTGGGAATTATCAAGCAGTACCGTAAAAATAGAGTATGCACAGGAACGGCCGCAACCGTGATGAGCAGCACTTCAGTTGAAATCGTGTGGGGTCTCACTTCAAAGATATCCTGATAGGCTCTGGCTTTCATTCAGACGTAAACAGCGCAGAATAGTAGAAATTTTACATTTTACAAACGATTTCGCATAAAAATGTGGGCAACGGCAACACGTACGTATGAGTGATAAACTTTGAATCCAAGTCGCAGACCCTAACACTCATTTTTACTCAAAAAAATTTTTTGTTATGCCTTTTTTACACGAAAACGCATCGGATAAGGGGGTGTCAGTATGGCCTTACCTTTTTCTTATCATTCCCCCCTTGATCTCATTTTTTCAATTTCAAATATCCCTAACATTGCGAATTATTATGAAACTATTTAATATCAATTTAAGTAATTAATATTATTTTGGATCAAAGAGATATTATTTTCGCCAAAGATATAAAAAGTTAATTTAAACAGGCTAATATTAATGAATTTGATTTTTTTCTTACAACTAGTCAGATTTGGATAGTTTTTGAGACACTCTATGAAGCCTAATCCTTTGCGGGCAGAGTTTCGTTAAGATCGGTACAGTTCTGGCTTATTTTCCTTGGCGACTTTAGTATATTCTGAAGCACGCTAACAAAGGGTCAAGTTAATCTCTACTTGGATTTGTTCGCACAAAGCAATCTCAACCAATTAGTCACTGGAACGAATCATTTTGTTTATCTTAGGGGAGTTTCTCAGATGAGTAAGCGTAGCTTAGTTTTGCATACTCGAATGCACTTTGTGAATGTTCGGATCAGTTGGATCTCTTTCCGTTTCAAAAATAAAGAAACACAAATGGGTTAACTGTGCGCTTTTGTTTGCGTTTGTGCCGGAGCTCGGCACACAAGCGGAATTCCTCGAAAACTTATTGGAGAGCCCGAGAGATAACCATACTGAAGCGTAGACGGCTCACATGGTCAACGGGGGCGGAGGGTGCGTGCTTATCGCCGCGTGATGAGAGCGAGCACTTTTTCCGAATTGATTTCCGATCAAAGCCGGCACGACTTCAGTCAGTCGGTAAGTGTACGTTAAAGCGGCTACAGCTATTCAAGTGTCGAATCATCCATGGATCAAAATCAGCAATTGCAACCACAACCAGATTCGCCCGTCTATGCCAATTATGAGGATATGCGGCATTCGGGTCCGAGCAGTTCTACCGCCTACATGATCAATATGGGACAGGCGGGTGGAGTGGGTGCCCCAATGCCGGCCGCAGAGCATGTACATCAGCCATATCGGGGATTTAAAACATGTAAGCAGCGAGCGAGAGGGAGTGAGAGAGAAGTAGCCAATTAATGACCAATAAACCAGATGTAGATAAACATTAGTGCAAAATTTACTTTAAAGAAACAAAAAAAAAACCAATTTTCGATTAGATTGAACCATATCTGACGAGGAGGAGTTAGGGGTTGATAAGATGGCAATCAAGTCCAGGTAGGAGTTGCAAGAACCAAACAATAAATGCAGAAATAACTTGGCCAATTTACTAAGCTTGAAATCAGTGATAGCATTCAGGGTCAGTAACTTTCCCCCTGGTAAGCTCCATTTAAGGTGTTGCGAGATTGCCTGCTAGGCCTCGCGGTTATTCGTGCACGGATTAGCTTCCTTTGCTTGCCGCCTCTCAGCGATCACCGACTCCTTGGCTATTGCTATGTGTCATGCATTCCTATGCATTGTATCTTCAACTGGGGACTACACCCAGGCATTTGACCCATGGCTTTGTTAGTGAGAGCTTTAGCAGAGTGTTAACTATTCTTGGTTATATCACCTACCTTCCCCGCTCGTCACTCCATTCCAAAGTCCCCACTAATTTACCTAATGCTAAGCTAAGTCAATGAAAATAATCGTTAGGGATACCTAAGAACCTGTTTTGTACTACTAAAAACCCGACTTTTCTTATGATCGGGACGTATAGTACCTTTTCCGGGCCAAAGTGAGTGTTCCATACCAAAAGAAAAGCAAAAACAAGTAAAAAAGTCGTTCAAGCCCGACTATTCTTCAGTAGCAGCTGAAAGCAGCGCTGCTGCTGCGCTAAAGCAGCAAACTTTCTTTTGGTCCTAGCTTGAGAGAATCGTTCATCCTATCTTTACCATTTCTTTGACAAATCGATAAATAATCTTGATTATAGTGGGTAAAAATCTCCATGGGCTCTTCGCGATTCTGATACTATAACCGTACCATAAACAGTATTTTTGCCCAAGGAACCATACCTCTCAAATCAATTTCGATCGAAAGAAAAACTTGAAAAATATTTTATTAGCAATGTTGTTCGAACTTTAATCAAATATATAATTTCCATTTTGTTCGATAACCTTTGCCATCTTCCCGGCAAATTTTGTATTCCACGCTCATAGAACTTCTGGCCTTTATCTGCAAAAAAACTGAACCAAGTGCGATTTTATAGCCTCATCATTGCCGAAAGTTTTACCATTTAAGGAGTTCTGCAAAGATCGAAATAAATGGTAGTCTGATGGTCCCAAGGTCAGGGCTATATGGTGGATGCATCAAAACTTCCCAGCCAAGCTGTCCCAGTTTTTGCCGGGTCATCAAAGATGTGTGTGGTCTGGCGTTGTCATGATGGAAAATGACACCTTTACGATTGATCAATTCTGGCCGTTTCTCGTTGATGGCTGCATTCAATTTGTCCAGTTGTTGACAGTAAACATCCGAATTAATCGTTTGGTTCCTTGGAAGCAGCTCAAAATATACCACAATTCTTCCAATCCCACCAAACAGACAGCAAACCCTTCTTTTGGTTGATATCAGCCTTTGAAGTGGTTTGAGCTGGTTCACCATGCTTGGACCATGATCGTTTTCGATTAACGTTATTGTAAACAATCCATTTTTCATCTCCAGTTATGATTCGCTTTAAAAATGGATCGAATTCATTGCGTTTAAGATGCATATCACAAACGTTGATTCGGTTTGTTAAATGAATTTCTTTCAATTCATGTGGTACCCAATAATAACAAGCTTTTTCACCAGTCCAAGACTTTGTATGTGATAATGAACGGTTGATTTTGGTATATTTAACTTCTCTCCTATCTCACGCTCAGTTACATGACGATCCAATTCGATTAATGCTTTGATTTGGTCATCATCAACTTCATTTGGCCGACCTGAACGTGGCTCATCTTTAAGTGAAAAATCTCCAGAACGGAATTTGCGAAACCAATTTTGACACTGTCTTTCTTTAAGGCTTTATCACCATACACATCACGTAACTTTTTAGCAACTCTCTCTGCGCTTTTTCCTTTACGGAAATAATAAAGTAAAATATGACGAAAATGCTCTTTGTGGACTCCATATTAAAAAGGGCGCCAATCAAACAAATGTAAACAAAATTACGCGCACTTTTTTTCTAAAGCAAGCTAATAGTGACAGCTAATAACTGACAAAAGAAAGAATGCAATTACAGAGTCACAAGCAGTTAAAAATTATAAACGCCGACTATATGAAAATCCGCAATTACTTTTTGGGCAACCATTTGAGCTTAAAAACACGAAAAAAAAAAAAAAATACTTACAGTCTAACGAATACTTAAAAACACTTGATGTTCCACAACTTAGTATAGTTGAACGATCGTTTTCAACATATAAATTTGATCTTTCTGTTTGAGGTTGTGGGGGTGTTAAAAAGCCCCTAAGAGGTGAAATGTTATATTTGTGGTGTAGATTAAATTTGATAACTGAAGTAGCATTATTGAATTATAGAATATTATTTAATCAATTAGGGTATTTAAACCGAAACTACATTTTTTGGGTGTTTTGGAGACTATGAAAAAAAAGTTGCCCACTTCAGAAATAATTACCCTTATGTTTTATTTCAATGTCGATTGGATTTTTAAAAGCCATCTTTTATTATCTTTTCAACCAATTCTTGAGAATAAAATGATGTTTTTCGGTGTAAAATTAACAAAGTTATTAAAGTTCTACAGAAATGGACTTAAATAATTGTTTAAACCGAAACTTTTCATGGATACATTGGGTACGGTTCAGGTTTAGGTTCGAGAGGTGAAATATTTGAAAGTTTCGGAACCGGTTTGCAGCCTTGTAGAGGGTGTACCATGTAATCTTACAAAAAAAGACCAAACTGTGACCTTAATCTGTCTATAACTCCTGCAAATATTGACACAGATTAAAGAAAATGGGCGTTATGGTACCTTGACTAGGTCTTTCTCTTGCCTAAAGTAATTAATACATCTGAGCTTATAGCTAAGGAACGCATTCTCTCAGTAATTGACGCCAGCTGCCTCTTTCCATTTGCAAATTCCTTATCCGAGTCCAGAGTACTTCCTTGAGCTAAACCATGAGTAGCATTTGATTGTTTGCCAGCGCCGAGTCTTATCACAGTCCCAGATGAGTCATCACATTGCCACATTTTCCATTTGCAGCCGAGAATGAGCCGCAGGGAGCGATGGAGTGGTTCGTGACCATTCTCTCGGTGCTGGTCTTTATTGTGACGCTGCCCATTTCCATTTTTGTGTGCTTCAAAGTGGTGGCCGAATACGAGCGGGCCATTATCTTTCGTCTGGGTCGCTTGAGCGGTGGGGCGAGGGGGCCGGGCATGTTCTTCATTTTGCCCTGCATCGATGAGTATCGCCAGGTGGACTTGCGCACGGTCACCTTCAATGTGCCACAGCAGGAGATGTTAACCAAGGATGCGGTGACGGTGACTGTGGACGCTGTGGTCTATTATCGTATCAATAATCCGCTTTATGCGGTGGTCCAGGTGGAGGATTATAGCAACTCGACGCGTCTGTTGGCGGCCACCACATTGCGCAATATAGTGGGCACACGGAATCTATCGGAGCTGCTGACGGAACGGGAGATGTTGGCTCATACCATGCAGGCCACATTGGATGAGGCCACTGAACCCTGGGGCGTAATGGTGGAACGTGTGGAAATGTAAGTGAATTTGATAATGGATTAGCTTGATTATGAATGATGATGATGATGGTTATACCCTTAGGAAGGATGTGTCGCTGCCCGTGTCCATGCAGCGTGCCATGGCTGCTGAGGCGGAGGCGGCACGAGATGCCCGTGCCAAGGTGATTGCCGCGGAGGGTGAGAAAAAGTCCGCCACTGCTTTGAAGGAGGCCTCCGATGTGATCTCTTCCAGTCCCTCAGCATTGCAGGTGAGTCCAATCTCAAATACAAAAAGTGAATTTAACTGAATCTCTCTACCTGTCTCAATGGATTAGCTGCGCTATTTGCAAACTCTGAGCAGCATCTCAGCTGAGAAGAATTCTACCATAGTGTTCCCCTTGCCCATGGAGCTGCTGACTCCCTATTTGGCCAAATATGCTCAAATGCTGCCCCCGGCTGTGCCTGTGGATTTAGATGGATGCCGAAGCCCCACTTTGCCGCAGACTAATCTTTAATGTGTATTTTACAACAAATAAATATTTTCCTCTGACACCTTTAAAGCCTTCGCTGCTGTCTCCTGGAAGAGCTGCTGAAAGCGAGCATTGCCGGCTATGATAACCACTGTGTTTAACTCCTGATCTTGGGCATACAATTCAAGTTCCTGGCCATTTAAACGCTGCATTTTGGCCTGTTCCTTGTAGCGTAGCAACTTGTTCATTTCGCCACCTTCCTGTTGACTGAGATACAAACAGCTGCGATAGTTCCAAAATTTGGCAAATTCGAGCAACTCCTCACGAAAGTACACATGTGGCAGATCCCGGGCACACACCAGATGCCAAATGCGACTCATATCATTCTCATTCTCTAAAACCTCAGCCACCAAGGGCAAGGTGGGAGCAATGGCCACGCCCTGGGCAATTATAAATATACGTTTGGCCACCCGCGAATCATGTCTGTACCGCCCAATTGGTCCGCGAAATTGGAATATATCGTAGGGTTGCACAGCAGCCAAAAGCTGAGACATGGGTCCGCCTGACTGTAGTTTGACCAGAATTTTGAACTCTCTGCGGGAGTAGTCTGTCCAATAGGGAGAATAGGGACGCAGCAGTGAGCCCATTCTAAGCATAACATGATGACCAGGCGGTACATCCAAAATAAGATCATTCTCTTGCTCATGCTCATCAGTGTGAGGCAGTGTGTGGGCAAAGTGTAAGAGCAATACTTGATCATCGCCTGCATAAGTATCCCTTTGGATTAAGCGATAGTTGGCATAATTTAACAATACATTATGCTTGTGCTGTCCGGCCAACTGGGCACGTTGAGTGGCCAGGGGTTTGTGGTCTAAAATACAATTGGCACAGCCATTGCCACAGCAGTCCGAACTGTGGAAATAAGCTTGAGCTGGGGTTTGAATATGGAGCTAGCCGGTCTAAGTCGCTTACCTACAAAGGGTAACAAGGGTGATTTCTTTGAAATTTGTAATTAAATTATACTCAACCTTTCGATGGGACTGGATTCCTCCTCCATGGGACTCCAATTTCGTTAGTGTGACCAAACTCGTTTATGATTGTGGGCAAAGCACAGTGGGCCAAATAACCAATCTAGCGGGACTTAAGTCGAATTTCAATTATTGAAAATTCCGATTTGTTTTGTTTTCTTATAGTTTACTTCAGAGCTTATAAAAGCTTTTGTATGAGCTTTTATGTGCCTTCCTGATCAACTGCGAGCTCTCAAAGTGAACATATTTTCGTACGAGGCCTGCAAAGATTTAGCAGCATTTTTGTGAGTTTTGTAGATTGAGCCAAAAAACAAACAAATTAAAGTTTATAAAGTCAATGTAAAATTCACTAAGTAAAACAATATTAAAATAATTTTGAATAAAAAAATATTTTAAAAATATTTAATTTAAAAAAAAAATAATTTAATATAAAAAATAAAATAATAAAATAATATTTTTACATACCCTTTTCTGTGCACAAGGTTAATTACTAAATTTTTGCAAATTGTAAAAATGTTTTTTGCTTCATGTATTTAAATACTTAAATACTCCACTTGTTTTTAAAGAACAACCAAGTGTGCTGAGCTATGCCCTGCCCTCAACTTATGTTGACGAATTAGACGTGGGGGTTTAATTGGATGAACTGCAAGGGCCCTTGACCCGTGTAAAAGCGGGAAAACCCCAAGGGGAAGATGGGGTTCCACCAGAGAATATTATAAATCCCACTCGAGCTTTTAAAGAAAAAACTAAGAGATGCGTTTAACAACATATTCAACGAAGCACTGGTGCCCACAAGCTTTAGAAGAAATGTCATCTTTCCGTTGCTGAAAAAAGGTGATCCCACTGATGTACTTAATTACAGAGGAATATCTTTTTTGAATGCCATTACAAAAATATTTACAAGCATCCTACTAAATCGGCTCTCTACCTTTGTAGAACGAAATAATTTAATGAGCGAGAATCAGGCTGGATTTCGAAAGGGCTACTCAACGGTTGATAGCATTTTTGTGCTCACCTCTATAGCTAACGACCATTTAAGGCGGAAAACGAAGTTATACCTTTTCTTTATCGATTTCCAAGCTGCATTTGATACAATTGATAGAAGGAGTCTGATGTTTAAGCTTAGCAATCTAGGAGTTTCCACAAAAATGCTAAATATTCTGCAGAGCTTGTACGAAAAAAATCAAACAGCGGTTTGGGATGGAAAAACAATGTCGGAATGGTTTGAGACAAACCTTGGAGTAAAGCAAGGATGCCTGCTAAGCCCGTTGCTCTTTTCTCTGTTTATAGATGACATTGCTAATTTATTGCCTGGAGGCGCAGAGTTCGGAAATAAGATTTACAAGGTATTAATGTACGCTGATGATATGGTCATCCTTGCCACGTCACCTAAAATGCTACAAGACATGATAAATGCAGCGAGCTCATACTGTCAGACCTGGAATTTAAGAATAAATACGAGCAAATCAAAAGTAATGTGCATTCGGGAAGGCAGGGGTCGACGTGCTGGGTGTGAACATTGGACACTAAACGGAGTACAACTAGAAACGGTCAAGGAGTACAAGTACTTGGGAGTAACCTTAACACCAAACATGTCTTTTAGCAAGCATATTGAGCATAAATTACGTGAGTCGAAGATCGCCCTTAACAGTACGTGGAACGCCCTATTAAGCCGAGAAAATGTGTGCCCCAGTACTAAGTACAAACTGTTCCAAGCAACAGCTAGAGCCATAATGTGCTATGCATCGCAGGTCTGGGGTTACATGGAATACGAACAGGTGGAAAAACTACTACGCTACTTTGTTAAAAAAAATTTTCCGACTACCGATAAATACCCCAAATTACGCAATTTATTTGGAAACTGGGCTGGGATCTATGTTCGAGTACACGCTGCAGTCTCATTTTAATTATATGGGGAGATGTCTCAACCTAGCTGAAAATAGGGCGCCATATACCGTGGCAGCGTCGTTACTGGCATCACGAAGGCAATGCTTCGAACACTGGCTGCAGTTAGCTGATAAACACGAAGTTGTGCTGAATTTAAACAACAGGGAATCATGGTTGGCTTCACAGGAACTTTTATTGCGAACAATAAATGAAAATAAGAGAGTGACCTACATGCAGCAAGCACAGCAGAGTATTACGCGCGAAACCTACAAGACACTGCAATATAATCTCTCTGAAAATAACTATTTTAACGACTGCTTTAGCATATTCACAATAGCAAATATCTTTAAGGCCAGAACTGAGACGCTTAAGCTTGGGTACCAGCCTCATTTTGCAAACGAGAACTGCACGTTATGCAACCTGCAGGTGCGTGAGGATATCTTCCATTTTTGCGCAATATGTCCAATTTTAAGCGAAATACGAGTAAACGCCTGGGGAAAACCGGTGCTGTCAAAGGAGGAATTGTCTACCATTCTAAATGGATCGAGCTGGAATACGCTGGGGCGCTTTCTGTCACAAGCAACAAGATATAGGGATCAGATAATAGCATGCCAGTTCTAAAAAAATAGTCTAGTATGCTTAATCACAATCGGAAGGTGGAAGATCCACTATTCCGTGACGAGCGGGGAAGGTGGGTGGAGTAACCTGAAGAGAGTGAAGCATCTGGCTAAGCTAGGGATGCATAATGTAAACAGTAAAGATGTTGTATATTAAATGTAAACTAATTTATAAATGTTTTGAAGTTCTTAATCCAAGTTCGTTATATGTATTAATGTAAAACTAGAACATAAGTCTTCTTTGTACACTTTGCAAACATTTTTAGGCTGACGGCTAAACAAAGCCAAGCCGTTAAATAAATATATACTACTCTCTGGGGGACTAAAACTAGACGTCTTGTCTTTTGCATTTTGTATACGCTTTTTACATTTGCCGGGGCAGCAGGTGGGTTTACAGTGACTTAACAGTGACTTAACATGACAACCCTCCAAATCGTATATATGAAATATATATGGAAACATATAGAGGATACGTTTAGCGGACTTAAACTCTAAAATTTCTACATTTTTTTAAGTGTTAATTTTTTCTCTTTAAATACTTTTAGACAAATATCATTGACACATTTGAAACATAAATGTTAACAAGTTGGCAACCCTGTTTCTGTCATTCAATTGCTGCTGTCGGCGACGCATAAAACCCCTACGAAATACAGCTATGTGCAACTAGTGGGGCCCAATTGGATAGTCCAGGATCAGGATCTCAATACCGTTTAGCTCTCTACATGGTGACAACATGAATCTGGAATCGCTGTTTCGCGACTTCAATCCCTGGTAAGCGGTCGGTGGTGGTGTTGGGTGGGGGGGGTTGGTTCTCTTTGTTTTGTGCTCATTTTTTGTTTTGCTTTTAGCAAATTCATTGTTCACTGCAGCCTGTTTACGTTTGTGACACTCTTTGCCCTGCGCCTGGATGGCTACATAGGTGAGTGACCCAACTATCCAACCAAGAATCTTAATCTTTATTTAATTCCCTCTAATGTAGACTGGCCTTATTGGGCCATCTTTACTCCCTTGTGGATATGGAAATGCACTGCCATATTGGGGGCCATTGTGGGTGCCATTGTCTGGTGTCGGTATCCGCATTACCGCTTGGAAGGCGATGCCTATACCCAGTTTAAGGCCATGCTCATCTCGCTGGCCCTGCATTTGATATTGCTGATGTTTGAGCTGTTGGCCTGCGACAAGCTGACCTTGGATCGTTATCTGTGGGTATTGGTGTTCATACCGCTCATCTTTGGCTCGGTGGTCAGTGTGGGCGCCTGTGTGTGGGCCGTCAAGCATGATCGTTCCTTTGAGCTGGAGCTGTTCCTGGCTGTCAATGCTCTGCAGTTTGTTTCGCTGCCATTGAAACTGGACCGTTTCGTTTACTGGAATTGGGATGTGGTGTTTGTGCCCATGTGGATAGTTATATGCCTGAGCCTGGTCAGTGTTTTGTATAACATCATATTCTGTGGCATAATGATGCGCACCCCCGAAGTGTCGCTGCAGCAGAAGAAGGCGGCGCTTAATGCGGCAGTGGGCAATATATGCACAGTCTTGCCGCTTCTGTGCTTTCAGGTGAGACCGGCGGGGCGGGCAAGTAATACATTTTATACTCACTCTTCTGTTCTAATCCTTTAAAGGTGGTCATCTGCGACAAGCTGGATGGCGAACTGAAGTTCCCTTACATTGTGGTGTTTTCACCTTTATTGGTCTCCATACTGGCCCTCATCATTCTAAGCTTTACCGCCAAAGGCGGCAACATGTGGTGGTTTGGCATACGCAAGTCCTTTAGCCAGTTTCTGCTCTCGGCCATGCCGTTTCTGCAGGAATATGGCAACATTAGCTATCATGCAGAGACGCACAGCAATGCGGGCCAATCGGTGCCATTGGATACATCCTCATCCACCAGCACTGCCATGGTGTCGGCCAGTGAGCAGTTGCATGAGTTTGGCCAGAAGCACGACAAGAAGAGCAAGAAGGCGGCCAAGAATGATATCATGAAGCCGGTGGTGCCATTTGTGAGCATTGATTTGCCGGATTAGAGTTTAAGCAAACATTTAAATAAGCGTAACAAATTAGCACACACACACACAAGTCCACACACACATGCATGTACATCGGTCGTAGTTTGTAGAGTCGTACTGAATCCTAATTGTAAGCCCATGTGCCGCCTATAATCGCCCACTTAACCACGCGCGCCCCCCCACCCCCCACCCCCTTCACCCACATTTCTATACGTATGTGTATGTAGATATGTGCTGCTCTTCTCTCTTGATAGGACTGAAGTTTGCTTTAGCTTTTTCGAACAAATCGGAATTATTTTTATTATTTCTTTGCAATTGCAAGTATTATGTGTTGATTTTTATTTTATCATTTTTCTAATACGTCAGAGAGAACATACATACTTACATATGTATATGCTACAGAGTGTACATAACTTAAAAAAACAAAACAAAACACACACAAATTTTGAATTAATTAAACAAATCTCACCTTGAGTGCTTCCAATTGAGATGCTGAAACAT